>VUQR01012463.1:0-16470 GCA_015108515.1 Hemichromis elongatus | reverse complement strand
CCGGAGAAGACAAACATGAAAGCATGGCGGTGAAAACTAGAGACGGAGCGAGTCGATGGACAGAAACTGAAGTTTTGGACTTGATCAGCACACGGGGAGACGATTCTACTCAAGCTAAACTTTTAGGGTCGTATCGTAACCGGGCTGTGTTCGCCATTTTTACTTCCGTAAACAGAGCGCGTTGTGTGTGACGTCTTCTTTTGCGCATGCGGGTCGCTTTGAGGGCCGTGAACGTTCACACTAGAGCGCGTTTGCTGTCACATTTTATTTGTAGTGTGAACAACCACACAGAAAAAATCAGATTTGATTAAAAAATCGGAATTGAGCATTAAGACCTGCAGTGTGAACGTAGCCTAAGCGCACTTTCTTTATCCATACCTAAGCTTTACTTTGGGGTCACTTTGGCTCATTAAAGTCAAATAAAATCTAGTTTTCTAAATTATTTGTAGAGGAAATTTCTATCTTGTTGTACTTGCTGCAAAAATACAAGTTGGTACGGTATCTCTAAATACATTAATGCCATGTGGGCAGGCTTTCTGTCAGCCCGTGATACTGGAGTGTACTTACAAAATTGGAAATAACATGTCTTTGATTTATCATGTTTTTTTTTATTTGGGTGAACTTCTGCAGCCTATGAGAAAATCAAGACACTTTTAAGAGCTGGGGGAGGAAGGAAAAACAAAACAAGCATAAATCTCAGAAGAGCTAAGAAAACTTCAACCCCACACAGAGACTTTACAGGAGAACACAGGCAGGAAATGTATTCGCTTTTGATCTTTTTTTTCTTCACCTCATCAGACTGACACAAGCCTCCTCGTAGATTACCTTTGCGTGCGTGTTCAGCAGCTCAAACAGCGCCATGACCAGCTGCTCCACTCCTATGTGTCCGTCCCGGTACTCCTCCACGTAGTAGACCATGGTCTGTCGCTCCGCCTCTGTCAGCAGGTGGCGCGCCTGCTCCTCCAGCATGGCACGGGATTGATTCACCAGACTGGACAGGGTTACCTGTGAGCCCGCCACACCCTTATAAAACCCGGACTAGATGAAAGAAAAGAAAAGAGACAAATGATTGACAAAGGCAATCGGGACTTGTATTGTTTTATTTTTAAAATTGATTTCGATGTCTTGTTTATTTATTCGGGTGATGGAGTGAAGAAGCGAGCTGAATTGAAGGGGTGTAGAACAGGTCAGGGAGAGGAGTGGCGGTGGAGGCAGTTAAATACAATTAAGAGATGTTTTAGTGAAAGACGAGGTCATGCCTGACGGAGGAGGAGGAGGAGGAGAACATGGGACGAGATGAAGAAAGAAATCGAAGAAACCGGAAAGAGGTAGCTGTTAAAGAACTAGGAGGCGTGTTCAAGTGGCAGGAAACAGATCAAGGCAGACAGAAGGTGCCACCCCCATATACACCAAACTATCCATCAGGCTCTTAATTCCACATATAAATTATCATATTTTCCAGCTGTCCTACTACCATCTATTATCATTAGCCCATTGCAGTGCCAGCGCCACAGCTTGCAGGAGGACAGAGACTGTGCTGTTCACATGTGGGTGGCGTTTACAGCCTTTATATCCATCTCTGTAGCGCCAGCTGGTTTTTCTGTCAATCATAAAAACTCTCTGGCAGTTTGGCAACTTATAAACTGCCAAAATCACTTCTTCGGCTCCTTTTCTCTCACTGCCTCTTCCCTTTCTTTCCTCAGTTATCGGCTAGCCTGCACGCAGCTTTTCTTTAATTAACTCCTTAATCAAAGACACGACTTCAAAGTCACAGCTTCGGGGTCTGCCCGTGTTTGTACAGACAAGAAGCAGGAGAAAGAAACAGGCTCGGCGCCGCCTTCCCCTCCTCCCTTCCTATTCTCTGCTTTCACCTCATCCTCAACTCTTTTCAGCACTTGAACGTGTGTATCATCTGCTGTAGCTGTTTGCAGTGTCCCAGTCTGAGCAGAGCCAACAACTGTTTAATACCCAAGGTGAACTGTGGTGCTACCACGCCCGAATCTTAATCGCTGCAATGCTTACCGCGAGAATTTCTCTAAAGCATCTATGTCCCAGTTATTTACCTCAAGGGCACAGTGGTTCGAACTGAAGAGGCCACAGAAGGCATGTTAGTCTGTCTCTTGCTGTCATATTAGAGGGCAGATTGGCACTTGAGGGAACTAATGAAATCGGTCATCAGTCAGCTGGAGTGGAACACCTGCAGACTCGTGCTAATAACTTCTGCTGGAAAATGCACGGCTGGAGAGAGGCCACTTTTACTGTAAGGCTGTGGTTTTACAGTTAATGGATATCCGGAAAAGGCCAGCCTGTCCACTGGAGCTGGTCCATCTCTGAGGTCATTCATTGGCAGGGTTTGTTAAATGCCAGATAAACGGATTGGCAATTTTATCAGAGTGACAGACAACAACGGCTAGGACCACAGCGGACATCCAGTCGATAAAGAGCAAATCAGATAAAGTCAGTTCAAAAACTTGCCCATTTAAATGTCACAACCGTTATCTTTGCCAGAGCTCGACTCTGTTTTAAAATAAGGAGGAAAACTTGAGAGGATAAAGATATGAGAAAATGCGTCTCGTTGAGTCCGTCTCTGCTCGTGCCAGGGTCACAACAATGTAGTGTACAGCACAATATTATTGCTCTACATCTACCTGTAGTGAGCTGAGTAGACAAGTTGATTCTGAAAACAATGAGCAAAATGTGTATGATAGCTCCGCATGGTTATGTCTCCACTCTGTACCAGTCTGAGTTCTGGGTGGGGAATTTAGCAGTAGAACAATCGCAGAATTACAAATAATTTTTACAGATTTCCGGTTGTGGGCTGTTTTCTAGAGCTGAACTAATACACCCATCAACTTAAACTGACCAGTCACAGACATACTGGTATCGACGTACATTTATTATCAGATAGAACATAGTTAAAAAAAAATTAATTTAAACATTAAAACAACAACTAAAAATCCAAAAGAATGTGTGAAATACACTTTTGATTTATAAGCTAAGTGTTTGGTTCACCTCCAGACATAATTGCTGAAAATTACACAGACTGTAAATAAAAAACGAAGCTAGTCATCGTGATTGGAGCTACTGGTTAATGAAACCCTGTTTCAAGGAATCTGACTGTTGCTAGCTTAATCTTTCAAAATCAAATGTGATGAGAAAAGGATAAATCTGACTAAGAAACCAAGGGACCCTCATGTGGTAGCGACTCGCCAATCAAAAGATAGCCCCGCCCTAAAGAATATTTTGTTTCATGCTTCTGTTTTACTCCAAAACTGAACTTTATTTATGAGCATCATGTAAATAAGATGAGGCACCAGCGATTCAGACCACTAGCCCCACAATTTCTCTACAACTGGATTTCTTTTTGCAACCAGAGAAGGCTCCCTCTGCTGGCTATCAAAAATAATTAGTTAATTTTTCATATCCTGAAAGTCACACCTATCTTTTATATATTGTCCATTTTTTTTAATATCTTAAAATTATCACTCAGTCCTTGTATGCGTTTAAAAGAGGGAGTGGCTATAGTTATGGCTAGTTTAGAAACAATCTAAACCGGGTGCTGACCAAAACAGCTACACTGAGACTTAAACCCTTTGGAGGAGGTTTGTTCATTAGGGACATTTTCTCTGTGTTACAAGAAACCAAATCACTGGAAAAGCTGTATGTTTTACACGCTCATTAAATGATTCAGAACAGAGTAACTATGATGGGAAGCAGTTAGAAATGGATTTACATCTGTAAACATCTGTTATTGCATGACCAGATATTATAATAAATGAGGACTTGTTCTGTATAGTTGTGCCACACTCCCAACCCCAACAAAGAGAATACGTAGTCAAAGACAATCAACTGCACTGTAATATGATTGTGTTGTTAGTTAATTTTGTTACAGCAGCTGTGCTTTCACTTACTCAAACACCAAATGGTCAGAAACAACAAGAATGTGGAGATTTATGTCAAATAAGGTGAGCTATATGTGAAGCACCCATCACAGGCTGATTGTGTGTCACAAAACAAACAAACAAACAAAACCAAAATCCTGTTGACATGGACACAGCTAAAACCAAGAAAGTGGATCTTGTGGTGTCAAAATAAAACTACTTGTTTAAATATGACAGCTGTGAGATTAACCCTGTGATATTAACTTGACAATGAGTTTGTCCATCCGCACTGTCTTGAGTTCTAACGTTAATGAAGATGTAGATTCAGTAAAAACACAACTATACATTAGTGACCAATGAAATGAAATGAGTTTTCTTGTTGACTTTTGAGAACAGTGTGAAACTGACAAGAACAATCACAGACTACATATTTGCAGCTCTTTTTACAATGAAAACAAGTTCAATTCTCACTAAAAGTGCAAATTTCCACAGTTTCTTTGTACATTCCTGAACTCTGTTTGTGGACAGTTCAGTATTGTTTTTCCTCACACAGGTTCATGCACCTTTACAACAAGTGGAGGAAAACAACTGTAGACAGGCTAGAGGGAAGATTACCAAGCTGTAGGTGCAACAGGTGACTGCAAATAATGGCGGTACAGACCGGGCCTGACCTTGCAGGGCAGAGCTTGGGATTAAAACCTGACAAGGTCTTTTTCTGGTGTGCTGAAATATTAGAACCTCAGAAAAACAGAATACAACAGCTTTTCAACTCCATCATTAGCTTCCATCTGTCAGAACTGAAATATGTTAACTTTAAAGAGGCACTGCGGACCTTCATTCGCTATTGTGTTTGAATATCTGTTCAAGCATCACTCTATAATGCTCCCACACCAGCAGGAGAAGCCATAAACAAGTGGTGGACTCATATCTCCTGAGCTGTTTTTATTCTGCACACATCCAAGATGTGAAATCGACCGTCCTCTTATCTCACCTGTGGACTGCAAATCAACTTCATTAATTGGACAGGTGTGGTTGTTTATTACAACCCAATGGTTCCTGAATAAATATGAACGAGAAAAACTTCACCTTTTAATCTTTGGGACAATCTTTCATGCATTCAAAAATAAAAATTAGTAAAGAAATCAATCTGAGACAGATCGGGAGTGTTTGACACCCTTAGAAGACGTAGTTATAAAACACACAGCCCTTTTTGCATACCTACCATCGCAATGCATGTCTGCTGTAGACACTCAGTGTTTACCTCTGTCCTGATCCTCTCTGTACATACTGACCATGATTTCAACCAAAATTTTAAAATTATCCTCTTTCACTTGTTTCTTAACAGCCACTCTTACACTGAGACCTTTTTTCTCATGACGCTTCAGTGAACAGTAACAGTAGCTGAAGGGCCAGAGGCATGTCTCAGATCTCGGGTCAGGTCTTTGCTGGATTCTGGATTGCTCTTCTATTTCTAAGACATCACTTATAACAGTGTAGCACTTCTAAAAAGCTGAAATGAAATTATAAAATGGATACAAGTTTTTCAGATTTTGTCAAATCCCCCAAAAAAAGGCATTATTTTTTTTTTTTTTAAGTCAGACCCGATTTTGTGTAAAGCTTATCCAGATGGTCTGCAAGCAAACCCACATCTTCTATCAGAGATTTTACATTTCATTAGACTTGCTGTCAATATATTCACGATGAACTGTAAGCAGACATATATCAGCTGCAATCTTAGATTGCTAACTCAAATGCATTTGTGAGCTTCAGTGGAGACCAGCGCCCTGCTGACACACGGGACGCATTGGTTTGGAAATCACACTCCCTCAAAGTCTGTGCCCGATCAAGCACAGTCACTGTGATAGTTCCAGTTTACAGCTCACAGAGTTTAAATGTGTGTGTATTGGTAACGTTTACATAAAAACCACTGCATTGTGTATTTACCATCATTCATTGTTTCTACTTTGTGTCTGTACTGTTTCTGTATCTATTTATCTTTACACAGACTGATGGTCATCATTCCACACTATTGTCTGATCTTTCATACTTGCAACACACTAAGCAAAGGCATGCCATTCAAATTTCTACTGCTTTGTTCTGTCTATTTTGCTTTTAAGGAATCAGACTTTCTTGTAATTTTTAAAGTAGTCTTTAAACCACTTTGATTAGCCTCATCAATGACAACGATGAGGCTGCCTACAGGGAGGAGGTGGATCGTCTGGCGATGTGGTGCGACACCAACAACCTGCTGCTCAAACACCGAGGAGACCAAGGAGCTCATCGTGGACTACAGGAGGAATGCTGACCCACATCCACCCATCTATATTAAAGGGACGGCCGTGGAGCGTGTGAGCAGCTTCAAGTTCCTGGGAGTCCACATCTCCGAGGATCTCACCTGGACGACCGACTGCTCCAAGCTGGTCAGGAAGGCTCACCAGCGCCTCTTCTTCCTGAGGACTCTGAGGAAGAACCACATGTCCTCAAACATCCTGGTGAACTTCTATCGCTGCACCATCGAGAGCGTCCTGACAAACTGTATAACAGCCTGGTATGCAAACTGCTCTGCCTCGGACCGGAAGACGTTGCAGGGGGTCGTGAAAACTGCCCAGCGCATCGCCGGAGCACCACTTCCTGCCATACATGACATCTACAGGAAGCAGTATCTGAAAAGGGCTGGGAAAACCATCAAAGACGCCAGTCCCCCAGCACATAGACTCTTCAGTCTCCTGCCCTCTGGGAGGCGCTACAGGAGCCTCCGGACGAAGACCACCAGGAACAGGAACAGCTTCCTCCCTACCTCTGTCAGACTCCTGAACTTGCACATGTTTCACTAATGTAACCACCACTGTAAATGCTCTATAGAATATCATTCTGTACAATAAGATAATTATAATTTTACAACTGTTTATAACTTTTATATTTCATATTCTGTATAGTTTTTCATATTTATATTCCTGTACATAGCTTGTACACTCACTACAGACTGTACATTCTTAGTTATAGCGTATTCACCACATACCTCATACCGTTTACATTGTAACACCAACAATAGACCCATTTTTTGTACCCTCATACCTAATAGACCCCATTCTTTAATATATCTATAATATTGTTAATATGTATTTGTAATATATCTATACTATGGCTGATGCACTTCTGGATGGATGCAAACTGCATTTTGTTTTTTGAGTTAGATTTTTAGGCACTTTATTACCAGCAGGTCCAATTTCTTCAGTTAAACCTATGAAAAATGCCAAAGATAACAAAAATTGCCAGGCATAAAAGTGTATTTTTGCACCAGCTAGGCGATTTCTAAACAGCTGTTAGCTGAAAATGTATGGTATGCTGTTATTTAAGGAAACTGGACAAGTGGAGTACAAAGGAACCCACAGCAGATGAACAGTATCTGAAAGTGATGTCTTAGAAATAGAAGAATAATCCAGCAAAGACCTGACCTGAGATCTGAGACATGCCTCTGGCCCTTCAGCTACTGTTACTGTTCACTGAAGCATCATGAGAAAAAAGGTCTCAGTGTAAGAGTGGCTGTTAAGAAACACACGTAAGGAAGTGAAAGAGGATATTTTTAAAATTTTGGTTGAAATCATGGTCAGTATGTACAGAGAGGATCAGGACAGAGGTAAACACCGAGTGTCCACAGCCATCGGTAAAACATGGTGGAGGCTTGATCGTGGTCTGTCACTGCAGCTGGTAGTGTTTGATCCAGCATGTACCACATGGTACATGCCAGCAGTTTCATGTTTGCACATGACAATGACCTTAAACACACTGTCAGTGCACTGAAAGCATACCTGGATAGAAAGACACAAAGTGGAACACTATCAGTCATGGACCGGCGCTGATAATTTGCTGTAATGCATTTTGTTGTCTCTCAAACAACATTGACTTGCGTTAGATCAGAGCCCAAATGGGGTCAGAGCAGAATTAATGATTGAGGATTGCTGTGTGACCTATTCTTAATTAATTTGCTTATCGGTCTGGTTTGGCCTTTGGGCTGCAATTACAGGATGAAGGGAGTGAGGAAGGGGGCGTGTAGGACAGCTGATGTGACCGCTGGGATAAACCGACTCCGCAGGCACCAGCCTGAGGATGTGATGAGAGGAGGATACAGGAAATTATAGGATAAACAGAAACCCCTTTGCTTGTTTAAGCAGCAAAATCAGCAGCAGATCACTCTGAGAGAGATTAATATTTATGCCGGGGATGTGTTGCCACAGTGTGAGGTTAGCAGCAGGGGTCGACTCTGACAGGGGCTGCCTAGCTCATGTGGAGGAGCTGCAGAGCTGTGAATTATCACCTTCCTCCATTCTGCTGAGCCCTAAAGCCCTGCTGCTATACATCTTACCCTCTTAATGCGTCCCCACGCACCCCCCCTCTTTGTCTTCGTGTGTGTCTCTCCCTCACACACACACACACGCAGCATATTTGAGTACAGAGCCTCCACGTTTCCTCGGATATACTGTACATTAGCTGTTTTTAGGTTATTTTCTACTCGCGCATTTGGATTTATTTCTAACACTGAGTTATTTTCTCTACCTCTGTGCCAACACAAAGCACCTGGTGTTCTCACAGCCAGCTCAGGGATTTCTACTGATTCTGTGGAAGGCTGTGCTTTTATATTGGAGCAACTCTAAAGTGATACAAAACAAAATATATTGTGTGAAAACCCAGAAAGTATGTGGAAATCCTGGACATTGCGAGTGGGGCCCCAGGTGTGGCTGGGGACATCCACGGGAAAAAAAAATTACAACAACAACAAAACAGAACACGCAAAACAAAAAGTAAAAAACAAAACCCTCCAATATACCAAAGACAACGGTGTAAAGTAAGAGCTTCTTCCCGCAGACAATCAGCCTCCCGAGGCCTGCACTGTGCAGCAGGATTTCATCTTATCTAGGTAACATGAATGAAATCCTACTGACCAATCAGTTCTCTGGAAAATAACAACACTACTGCTAGAAGATCCTTCTGTGTGCAGATACATGGAGCCTTGTTTGCACATTTATTGCTTAATTTTTTGCCCTGTTGGCTTCAAACAGATTTTCAACCGTTGTATTGTTTTCTAAGCTCCTAAAGCAGAGCATCTATTTGTACTCGCTGAGCTTAGAACAAATTTGCACAAAGACTAAGCCTACATTTGAAATGTGTTGTTGTACTCTCATAGCTTTAAACACCAACGCGGGTACAGCTAAAAGAATAAAAACTAAAACAGTCTTTTAAACATTTATAAAATGAAATGCTCGATTATAATCCATCAGGTTCTTCATGCCTTAATGATAGAATTGTGATACTGATGAGCCCATTACCTTCCAGTACACAGTAAGCATTTTTGATAGCTTTTATTGCCTGCTTCAAATAGGCTAAGCTTTTTTAATTTAACAGCTCTTTTCCAGTCTGTCTGCATAAAACATTTAAAGCACTCCCACATTCATAGAGCACCTTTAATACTAAACTGCTGTACGGTGCATTTTCGCTCACACAGCTGATTTATCTACTGTCTTACTTTCAGTTAGTATGATGTGCTTAACCTTGTTAGATTTTACTAATAATATAGTTTTTATCTTTCTTTGCCAAATCAGCTGCTGTGCTGCCAGGATGCTCATCCATATTTGTGACTGGTCAGCTCATCCTGATTGCAAATGTTAAGGAAAGTAAAAACAGATAACAGTACCATACATGGGAATGCCAAACTTGCTTCGCAGTACGGGGCCCCGAACCCTTAAATATGCACAATCATACACTATAAATACTCCCAGAAGTGTTATGCTCACAAGCTCACACACATGTACATTCAACCTCTGACTTTTTTTTTTTCCACTGCAACTACCTTGTGCAGCCTAAGGAGCTGTAAGGAAAAGGCGTCTGGACTTCTTTAGGTTGCTTGAAGACGTTTCACCTCTCATCCGAGAAGCTTAACTGAAGAAGCTTCTCGGATGAGAGGTGAAACGTCTTCAAGCAACCTAAAGAAGTCCAGACGCCTTTTCCTTACAGCTCCTTAGACTACGATGACCTGGATGACTGAGAACCTTCACAGACATACCTTGTGCAGCATTTTAGCGTTTATATAACTTGGGGACATTTTTTAAATATTAATCTCTACAAAGGTTCATAGTTCCTAACCTTCATTACCGATTTGCAATACTTATAAAATATTTATTTAGTCTGTTTACTACTTTCTATCTAATAGAAAAACAATTCAATCTCCTATGCATTCCTTACTTTATGGCCCAAAGGACAATAAAGGTAACTTTGACTTTGAAGGAAGGAGTCAATGGAGCTGAAATGACTTGTTTCTGATAAGGACTCATCCAAATAAGGATTATTTTGAACATCACTCATGCAAAGCTACTGCTATAGAGTCCAAGAATAAAAAATACCAAACTCAGCATTTACAGCCACTCAGTGCATTGTGCAAAACAAGATGAATAACGTTCCATCTGCCTTCATAATTCTAGTGCTGAACATCTCACAGAAACAACATATACAGGATACAGTACAGGGGTCCCTCGCTGTAACACGGTTCACCTTTCGCGGCCTTGCTGTATTGTGGATTTTTTTGGTGCAATTTTGCACACTGCTTTCTGTGTGCATTGTGTTCTGCGTCCTGATTGGCTGTAGACCATCGCCCATCAATCTCGTGCCGTGTCTCCTGTACAGTACAGAATGCGTTCAGCTTGTCAAATTTACATAAATCTTCAATAGCCAGCTACAATGTTTGTAAGTTTTCCCTCCAACAAACAACAACGTTGATGAAACGTTTGGCACCGTCAAAGTCAACCGCGGGTGTCTTTGGTTTCATTCTATAATCCTGGACTTATTTTTTCTACGAAGATTCGATCTTTGAGTGTTTAAACGAGAGAGAAACGTGTGAAAATGTTCATGCGTGTCTGAGAAAAGTGTATAAAGCGTGTAGTGAGGGATTTTACAGCCTTAAAACATCTATAATAATTGTAAAAAATAAAGTTTTCATTAAATTTCGTTAAATCCTGCAATAAATGAGGGACCACTGTATATGTAAATACATTTACTGAGATCTTTGCAACTATTTTGGGGGCAGCTGTGGCTCAAGAGAGAGAGCAAATTTTAAAGTATGTAGTTCGATTCATGGCTCCTCCAACCTGCACAGTATCCTTGGGCAAGATACTGACCCTGAGTCGCCCCTGAAGCATCTGTTTGAGTTTTTGAGTGGCTGAACGTTAGAGTAAAAGTGCTTAGGCAGGAAAGGCTCTAGCATGAATGTTGGTGTGAATGAGGCTTGTAGTAAGAAAATGCTCTGAGGCCTCAAATTGAGTAGAAAAGTGCTACATGTATATAAAACTCCCAGTCCACTATTTACTTCAAGTAAAAATATATATCCTCACACTCTTTTTCTGTGCTGGCAGCAGGCAGGCATGGTGTTGCGAGTTTAGATTGAATGCAGATAACATGCCACACGATGACATGCCGCAAGATGTTGACTGGCTGTTCATCATTTTATCAACTATAGAGGTGCTGAAATTCAGCCTTGCTTTCACAGGGAACAAATCCACCATGTTCTGGATGCGGAAGTTTTCATTTGCTCACAGTCTTATGTGACAAACGGCACATTCAGTGAGGATTATAGAGACCATCTGTAGACCAGTCAAGCTCTTTGGTAATAAACTTGGAATTTTATTTGTTATTTGTTTGATTTTTTTGTCACGTTAAAGAAGAAATGAGCACTCTGTACTTCTGCCTGTGTAGCTGAGCGAATAACTTCTCACATAAAACATCCACAAATCTGTAAGTTTAGGAAGATAATTGCGAAAAATAGGGACTAGCAGGGGAGGAAGAGCAAACACGAAACAAACATGAAACTCAAACAAGCAAGGAAATGATATAGAGTACAAAAATCCACCGGCACACACAGCTGTGTGAAGGTATGCACGATGAAATGTACACGAAAGGAATTCTTTGATCTAGAGGATCAAAAGGTACCACGATCATCATGACACCATGTATTTCACCAAGGACAGGCTCTACGACACGGCTTTCAAATGGATGCACGGCGTGTTTCAAACAGCACAATACGAGACCATTGATGTCCCACTGCTGACACTTTAATAACACTATCAGACAGTATTAGTATCAGAGTGCTTCAGTGACCGTGAGGACTACATGCATTACAAAGGACCGGTTTAAACTGCTGGCTTCCAGATACTGACAGCGCTCACTGCCATGTATGAACAGGAAGAAGCCATCTAAGCATCAGGTTGCTGCTCGGCTGTATATAAACGTATTTATTGCTATGAGGTGGTAAGAGCCCAGAGACTCCCACGGCTCGCTATGCTGTCTCTCTCTGCATTACAATGATATGTCTTCATAATAAATGTATTCCCGCTTTGTTTTCCCTTCCTGGCCTGTGTTTGATGGCTTTATTCCGCGCTAAAGTTGATTTTTCCTATTTGTGATTCAAGAGGAGGTGAAACGGCTACTTTTTATTTTGCAGGTCTTGTAAAGTCAAGTTTTACAAGTCTGCTGGTTTTTACTTTACACTTCGGTTAACTGAGAAGCTTCCCCGGCTGATCATTTCTATTCCTCAGAGAGAGGCCAGAGGACCCACAGAGGGAACGATGTTCTATGATCATTATGGGGCATGTGAGGTTTTTGGACAATAATATGGAAGATCTGTGAATGACGTGCTTCATGGACCGTTGCAGCGTGGCAGTGAGACCACGCTGACGGGAAATCTGAGCAACGAGAGGAAATGTGAAGGGACTGGACGGAGACATGTTACTGCGAACAAATGTTCTTGTGGTCTGAATATTGAGCTGATAATTGTTGGTATACATCCGTTTTACTCATAGAGGGATTTCGTCACTGCTTGTGCTGTTTGGATGTCTACATCAGGAGACACTGAGGTCATCCAAACGACTGTGGCTGTGGTTAATAAACAGATCTGCTTACTGGACATGCAGCTGAACACTTTCTGTCATCTGTTTACGCTCCCTGCTGCCACAGGGACACACAGAAACCCGCATTTATTCTAGACTGCAGCTACTTATTGAACAATATTAGATTTTCATTTATTGACCTCTGTGCTTTTTCCTGTTTAATTGGTTGTTTCTACATTTAGAATATAAAAGGTATTTCTACTTTTTCCACATTCTTACCTGATCAGTACATATCATCTCCTTAAGGTGACTGCATCTATAGTTTTAGTCACATAAAAATAAAAAAACGATAATGTTGGTTAAGCTGTATTGCATGTTTAATAAGAAATATATCGTATTTATCATACAGGTCATTTTTTAGATTTCTTAAAACTGGTAAATATTAGTGTTGGTTGGCTTGTGAAATATCTCATTAACTATAGCATGGATAAATTCAGTTTATAAATTAACACTTACTTTGGCCCCCCCTTAACTGCTTCTCAATCCAAACTTTGTTTACCTGCTGGCCATTAGAAAAAAACGCAGGTTTAAGGAACTTATACACTGACTTCACATTTCACAGAGGATACATCCACCTTTTCTTTTTCTTTTTTTTTTTTTTACAGTTAATAAAGTTAATTTAAGCTACAAACACTTCTATGCACAAGCAGAGTCTGACAGAGCAAGCCCCCCCACCGTCACTAGAACGATGTAATAACTCCCTGCAGACAAGAACCACAACTGTGCTGTCTCTAATACTGCACTGTGTGTGAATTATATGTGGCCCACTAAGCTGTCATTAAAATAGCACTTTAGAGTCCTTCTGCGGAGAACATGCCCTTTGCAGCCAGATTATAAATATCTCTTTAAAAGGCAAAAATTGGAATTGTTGCTCTTTCTGAAGTCCAGGGGCGTAGGGCCATTTTTAATATTAATTGTCTTTGTCAAACGAGCTGAACACTGTCTGGTTTTATTACTTGTGCCTACCGCTCGGCTGTTTTTCAGATGGAAATCAAAGGATCCATTGACGATAAGCAAGAGGCCACTGTTTTAAATTTCTACTTGAAAACCAAACAAATTCGATCAATAACAGATCACAATACAAAACGTTGGGTTTTGTATTCTTATAATTCTTTCTTTGCTGTAAAAATCAACTTTAAACTGTGCCAATTATTATTATTATTATTAAATTTCTACAAATATGGACTGGATCAAGATTAGGATATATTAGTGAGGAATAGATTAAAGCAGGTATAAGTACACGAAAATCTATGATTCACTTCCAAAAAAAATAGATATTTAAGATGCAAACAAAAGAAGAATGCAATGATTTGTAAATCTCATGGACCCATATTTTAGTTACAACACAGAGTTAGAACAGCTACATGTTTACCATCTGTTCTTCTTCTATCTACATCTTGTAAACGATTGGGAACCTTTTTTATTTTCACGATGCACAAACTGTTGACTGCAGGAAACGTCTGAGTGTGGAGTCTGCACAAGTCCAGCTACGTTGAAGGCTGTTATAACAGATGAACTTTCAGCCAGGGAAGGCCTTGCAGAAATAAAGAACTGACAAGGTTTGCCCCCTGAAGATGGTGGTGTTCTCGTGTTCATGTTCACAAACCTGCCTTTGTGGATGGCACAGTGAGCTGTGTTTACAGACAGCAGCTTCTGGAAGTATTCTGAGCCCAGGCAGTGATTTCCATGACAGACTCACGGCTTCAGTGATGCCTGAAGACCCAAATCACAGGCAACCAATAATGTCCCTCGCATGCAGAGATTTCTCCAAATTCCTGGTACGTTCAGATGATATTATGTACTGTAGATGATGAGATATTAAGAGTTTTTCTTAGTGTTGGTGAACCTCTGAGGCATCATACCTCACTATGATGCTCTTTTTACACACAGTTATGTTGCTAACCTCCAGCCATTTCCTTTTAGTACCACTTCTTCTTTTAACTTGTTGTCCTTTCTCAACATTTCTGAGACATTTAGCTGACATCAAATTCAAAATGAGGTTACAGTTTTACAGAAATACTAAAATGTCTCAGTTTAAGTAGTTCACATTTTTTCTATTTCCTATTGTGGATAAAATGTGAGCTTTTGAAATTTGGGAATCGCTGCATTCTGTTTTTATTTAAAGTTTACAAACTTATTTTTTGGATTCGGGGTTTGTACTTATGAGCTTCTAAACCTGTGCTAGTGATTGATGAAGTCCACTGCTGTATCAATGTCTGCACATTTGAACACCTTGAGAGGAACATTTTAAACACATTTTCCCATCAAATTTCTTCCTCTTGTAGTATTTGTTCTTGGCATTGATGCATTGGCACCGAGTGAGGAGATGTGATAACTTGTAAAAAGCACAGGTGTTAAGCCAGTTAAATTCGCAATGACACCAGCCATAAAACTGCAAAATCAAAAGCTCTACTCCAGCCTGAGACCTGGACTTTTATCCTGTCGCCTCAAATTTACAGCAACCGCAAAATGACTCTGAAAGCCAAACATAATACCTAAAAGGTGTTTTTTAACAGAAACGTGATTGGCACCATACATGAAACCCTCAAGAAGCAGTTCAAAAGAAATCGTATTTCCAGCAATGTCTGCTACATTATCTTTAGTACGTTAATGCTGTCATCTAGTTGAGTCGCAGTCCCATCTCCACAGTTCGTGTATGCAAACCATTCTGGGAGTTTTTCATCAGATGGCAATATTTCTCTGCAGACGCTGGATAGCAGACTGGACAGGATGGAAAGTGTCCTGTAAATTCTTGGAGAAGATGAAAGAAACTAAGTGGTCATAAATTCTCCTGGCTGAACAGTGGAGTCTGCTGAAAGAGGCGGAATGGCTTTTCACACATGACTAACACACAGAGCTCGTAATGCAGCGGTAGAGTCCACATCACAATAACTGTAATGATGTGTGATAATATTAATAAAGTAGAGAAACATCAGTTACTCTCCTGTCTACTTTACAAAGGTGGGGGAAGTAAAACAGAATCCGGCATAAATCAGGCAAATAAATGAATAAAAACATTTTGCTCATATGAAGAATACAGATCTATTTAAAAAATTATAAATAGCCTAACTGAAATCAATAAACTGATTATTAATGTTTCATCAATGATACAGAAAGTAGGACGTATGTCTGTGAAGGTTCTCAGTCATCCAGGTCATCGTAGTCTAAGGAGCTGTAAGGAAAAGGCGTCTGGACTTCTTTAGGTTGCTTGAAGACGTTTCACCTCTCATCCGAGAAGCTTCTTCAGTTCTAGGGTCAAATGGTGGAGAGTCCCATATTTAAGCCTTGTGGGAGTGTCCCTCATAGAGGGACAATGGGCCCCCTACTGATCCTCTGCCTAATCACACAAGGTGTGAAAACGGGTGCGGGTCTCAATCAGCCATGGTTTCAGGTGAACTCATTGTGAAACCTGGCCTCACCCTATCATGTGAATTCCAGAGGACAGATGGCCCAGGATGTGAGTGGGCGTTAAGGCGTCTGGGAAGGATCTCAGAACTGGATTATAGATGGCAGACAGTTGGTGTCGTAAACCACCGCCTCTGTTCAAAGATGGCCGTTCACAGTGGACATAGATGGCTTCTTTCACTCCTCTTTCAAACCATCTGTCTTCTCTGTCCAAAATGTGAACATTGGCATCCTCAAAGAGTGACCTTTGTCCT
>VUQR01012462.1:0-14785 GCA_015108515.1 Hemichromis elongatus | reverse complement strand
ATGACCTTATTTCAGTATGATATATTCTCTGAGAATCTCATAATAATCCAAAGGACTCCCAGTAAAATGAATAATTTTAACTTTAATTTAATTTGAGAACATAAAGCTCACTAGGCCAGCAGAGTAGGAAATAACCGAAGCAGTTCTGAATCACTTCTCTTATCCTTTGAGGCACCAGTTTCAGCTTGAAGTGAATATTTCTTTCTTTTTTTTTTGTAAATGTCGGTACTTGTAATCATTTCTGCAGCCTTACTAAATGTCATCATTTGAGGTTTTGTCTAATTTTGGGGATGTTCTCATTTGGATAGTTGTTTGGTGCATTTAATTTTTAAGCGTGTTGTTCATTGAAGAGTAAAAATGTTTACATTTACATTGGAACTCCATCTTGTGGTCAAACATAAATGCTGCACAGGTGTTCTTCCACACCACAAGCCGTACTTGATGTCAACTTTTTGGGCTCACTCCTGTTTCTTGTGAACAGGCTGTGAACGTGGCTGGTGTGGGTCCCTTCAGCGAGGCAGTGTTTTGCCTGACGCCCTGCACTGTGCCTGCTGCTGTCAGCAACATATACGCGCTCAAAGAGTCCGAGCTGCGAAGTTATGATACTTCAGTGGATGCAGATGAAGATGAGGAAGAGGAGGAGAGTGAATCCCGGCCACAGCCGGTCTACTCTCCGTCTACCTGCCTGGGTATTTGCTGGGACCCTCCATGCGATCACGGCGCTGAGATCACTTCCTACCTGATTGACATCGGAGAGCGGCAACCCATTGTTGTTGGTCCAGTCACCAAACACATCATCCAAAATCTACAGCCTGACACCAGCTACAGGTTGGTGCTTCCTCATTAAAGTCTTAAAGGCAGCATCGTAGTTATGCTACACTACTAAGAGCTTTCCAGATGTAAGGAAGAGAGAGCAGTTTTAAAATTATGCCTCAGTGCGGCATAACACGATATACAAATCGGACACGCCACACTTTTAAATTCACTTGGTCTGTGATGCTTTGTTCCAAAAGATGTCAAAGGGGACAACTTGGGCTGATGTGATTGGTTACATCTTTATACCCTGTCCATTGTGAAGAGGGCTGGCAACTGTTTAGAAAGCAGATGGGTTTCAGACAAGACATCAAACATTTTTTCGTTGGCTGGATATTTGAATGTGTTTTATTATTCTAAACGAGACAGAAACACTGACAGAGTTCATGGATTAACATTTTAAGAGGAACTGAAATGAATTTGTTGTGTTTTCACTCAATATGTACAGAAAATATAAAGTCAAGGACATAAAGCAGTGTTTTACAACTCCCTTCCAGCTCTATGGTGTCATATGTCTTCTTCTTCTTCTTCTTTTTCCTCCTCAGGATTCGAATCCAAGCCCTTAATAGCCTGGGAGCAGGCCCCTTTAGTCACACCTTTAAGCTGAAGACAAAGCCCCTACCCCCACAGCCCCCCCGCCTGGAGTGCACCGCCTTCAGCCACCAGACCCTCAGGCTCAAGTGGGGTGACGGCCCAGCCAAAGCCACCTCAGATGCCCTTCAGTATCAGCTGCACATGGGGGACAAGAACGGCAGGTTAGTCGGTCATTATTCACGTTGGAGAAAGCAATCTGACAAGAGATAAACCGATAAGAAGGGAGACTGGAGTTTGAGCAGAAGCTGCAGATAACTGTATTCAGGAGGGCGGGGGTGATTGAAAATGAAGCACAAACAAATTGCCTTGGAAGCAAAAGGAGACAGGAACTGATGATATACCTTTTGCCACTCTATACTTTCAGATAGAGAAGTCACTCATGCCATTTGCTTCTTCCTAATATTTATCCTTTGCTCATTAAACACTTTCTCTTTTTCCGTGTTCCTGTCATTGCAGATTTATATCCTTGTATAAAGGACCATGCCACACACACAAAGTCCAGAGGCTTAATGAGTCTACCTCTTACACGTTCCGCATCCAGGCCTTTAATGAGGCGGGCGAAGGGCCCTTCTCCAATGTTTACACATTCACTACCCCACGTTCTCCTCCAGCTCCTCTGAAAGGTACAGTGCCACATTTCTTTTTTTCTTTCTCTGCCTATCCTAAGCATTAAACCGCTCCTATTATCTTTACAAACACTCACAGCTTGACACTGTGTGCTCATCCTTTAACCTGAGGTGACCCAAGCTTGACTTGCATTGAGTGAGACCAAACTGCCACAGATTCACTTGTCTGCTCTCATCAAAAGTCGTGTAGCTCAGCTCTGCGGTCTGGTCTCTGGCAGCCTCTGCAGAGCCTCTTTTGATCCTACGCGTCGAAGTCAGTAATGAGGACGTAGGCTTTATTCTCAGTGCGGCACATCTTTAGAATCGGGCAGTCATGTGCCAGATTGTCAGTGTTACTCAACACTGCTGGTCTCCCCACACAGTGAAGTGGACTCTCAAATATAGACAGTTTGAATTTAGACAAGCCATTTCAACATTGAGTTTAACGTCTAATATCATAAAGGCACAAAGGACTAAAATGCTACTTGCCACTCCATCTCTTCGTGCTTTACCAGGCCGCTTTCAGCCAGTCCAGTACAACCACGTATTTTTTTTATTGTTTTTGCTCAAATTGCCACCTACCTAAGGAAGAGCATGACTCATAGTTAGGTACTCTGCTAATAGGGAACAGTCACATTAAGTTCTTTAAAATTCACTCTTTTATCCATCAGCTTGAGTCACTGTTCATATAAAAGTAAGTACTCTTGTATTAAAGCTAGGAGTTTGTAAAGGAGCTCTATTTTCAGAAATCGCCTAAAGCTGGCATTCAAAGTGGGAGTTTACTTTATGTTTGAAAAGTGTTTGGGAACTTTGATGTCTCTTACTGTTTTGTCAACAAAGCTGCATCCCGTTATTTTGTAGAATACGCATTACGCGGGGTTCACTTCAAATGGCGTTTTGGTTACTTTAATCCGGAGAAGCCTTTTTACACATCTCGGTTGCAGTAATGTACCACCCTTCAAAGGGAACCTCAGATAAATAGCAGTTCAGTTTACCTGTGTTTAAATGAAGTCATTTCATAGACTGGATATAACCACCAGTAGCATTTTAGATGTTGAACAGCCAGAATTGACCATGTTTAGATCAGAGGGAGGACTTGGATCAGTTTGCATAGCAGGTTAATGTTATAAATGGTGCTAACCGCAAACACACATGGCTGCTAACTAGTGTTAAGTAACACACTAATAAAATACCGGATTTTAATCTTCAAAACTCAAGTGCAATTTGATGCAGACTTCTTGGACAGACTGCATTGATTTATTATTGGTTAGATATTTCACTCACTGTAAAGTTGCCATCAAGGGGGAAACTGTGTCAGGCTTTAAACATGATTTGAAATGCTCTAACAGTGTTTGATATTTTAGCACTGGCCTATTTTTCAGCTGCTTTGGTCTACATGTGTGTATCTTTCAAATGCTGTCAGTGATATGTTTTGTTGTTTTTCTCTTTTTGGTAGTTTTTAAAAACATTTTTTACATTTCTAGTAGTCTATTTTAAAGCAGTTCTTCATCACCGTTGATTGTTTTCCTTCTCTGTCATGTTCCAACTTCACCCTCCAGCCCCTAAAGTGGAGCGTCTGGACGATAACTCCTGCGAAGTCACGTGGGAGGCCCAACTGCCTATGAAAGGGGACCCAGTAATCTACAGCTTGCAGTGTATGATAGGAAATTCAGATTTTAAACAGGTAAACATGTTGTCGTTTGAAGGTTTCGTACGCCTCCTTTGTGTTTTATGTCCTTCTGTGTTACCTTCGTGTGACCCACCATTCATCACAGTGGCCTTTTTTATGCAGAGTGGGATACAGATGGATCCCAGGGCCTTGATGCTTTTGCTGTGGCTTTGCTGCTGTATTAGTCACTGCTGGCTTTAAATTGTCCATTATGCAAAGGTCATTGATCCATGAGGTATACCAGGTGTCTAACCCCTGCCACCACATTCATCCCTCTCAATGGCTTGTGGCCATGTTAACATGAAATAATGGCCTCTGCAGGCTTATGCTAATCTCCCCACATCATATATGGCAATTGAATCAGGAAGCTGAAATATGTGGCTACCATCCCCCTTTGTTTCCCTCTTTGTCAGTGGCTTGGATTCAAAGCCCATATTTAAGAAAGTAATTTTTGCATCCTTCTAGTTTGGCATCCAGTATTTAAATAACACTGCTCACATCCTCCTCCTGCTGTAATTTTGTGTGCTGTAGTTTTTCATTTTGACTTTTTATGGTGGGCTTAATTAAAGTTTAGCCTTCAAATAAAAAGTTTGTTCACTAATTAAAGAGAATCAAAGAAAGTGTCACTACGGCAACCAAGCAGATCAGGTTCACGAGGTCCTCTAAAAACTTGTGGGTGTGTCAGCTGGACAGACGGCTGAGGCAGATGGCTTCCCACGTCTTCCGAGGCGAAAAACAGCAGAAGTCTAATGAAAGGAATCAAAAATGCTCTGTCAATTGGAAAAATAATAAAAGTTAAGAGAGAGAGAGAACTGTATTTTCATCATTTCTCACATTGACGTTACTTAGAAGCGGCAAGAAATAAATTAATTTTCATCTTCGTTGTTCAGTAGAGCTTCTTTAACCTTGTAGGTCTATGTAGACATCACATTTGGGGTTGTCTAGACCAAAATACAAAAATTTGCTGTACAAGGGCCTGATATCCACTTACAAGGACATTATACTGCCACTGTTCTATTGAAATTTTAAACGAATATCTTCATATGTGGATCAAATTTTCTCAGAAACAAAAATCAGGTTAAAAGAGAAATTAAAAATGCAGAGTTTGGGTCTTAGGAGGTTCAATAAGTCATTTTTTTCTATAGTGTTATTTTAATCTCTTCCTCTCTCCTGCTCTCAGGCTTACAAAGGCTCTGCCACAACCTTCCATGTTCAGAACCTGCAGCCCAACAGTGACTATCGTTTCCGAGTATGTGCTATCCGGCAGTGCCAGGACGCCCCGGAGCTGAGCGGTCCCTACAGCCCCACGGTGACCCTCTCTTCCCAGCGGAACGATGCGGCGCTGGCCGGCAGCGCGGTCGGCTCAGGATCCAGGCTCGGCACAGAGTCCACCCGAGCCAGACAGAGCCTGAGCGACGAGCAGTGCGCTTTCCTCCTCCTCATGGTTTTTGCCGTCATCGCCATCCTCATCGCTTTTGTCATCCAATACTTTGTCATCAAATGAGCAGTCTGCACCCCCCAGCTTCAGGGTTATAGCTTTACTCTTCCCTGCCCCTCTGTCTCTCTGTTGTTTTGTATTCTTTATTTTGTACTTACTATTCTCCAGTTTCAACAGAGTAATTGCATTAGCTGAACTGGGGCGCAGCAGGAGGATGGGCGGGTGAGTGGGCGCTAAATGGAAGTTATAAATTGAGGATGTAACGTCTCATTTGGCACCTGTGATACCTTCCTGACTCTCCTAGCTTTGTCACCCCGCTCCAAGGTTTTGGTATCTGTTGAGTCCAAATGCCTAATCCATCACGATTAGCTTCCTGTGCAAAAGGAACTCAGAAAGCATAGGGATAGGGTTTGCTATGGGAAAGGGCTGGGGAGAAGTGGCGCATATATAAAATGTATAAAAATAGTCATTATTTATATTTCCATTTAAGTGTCCAGTACGAAACTGTTTTTTTGATAGATGTGTTCCAAAAATAGTTTGTAGGTGTAAACCTATGTGCTATTTAATCCTGGGACCTGGTGGGCCAGTGTTTGCACGGTGAGGTGTGTCCAGATGTGTTCACTGTATGTAGTTTGTGCCACTGCGGTACACGGCTGGGAGGGTCTCAGGGCCACACGAAGGGACTTGATTCCCTATGCTGGAGTTTGTTCGGGAAGTCTAGGGAAAGAAGAATCTGAAGAGTTAACCTTGTTCACATTAATAGGACATTTATTTAGCACTTTTCAACCTTTTTGATGTTCAGAATGTTTAAGGATGCAAAAATGACTGGAGAAATGTTAGTATATTTTTGTACAGTGAAGACACAAGGATCTGTAAGTTTGAGGAAAAAAAATGCTCAGTATAAAGTTAGAAAACAAAAACCAAACTAACAGTGAATTCTAATTATTTTTACTATCATATAGTTATACTGTAGCTTGTTTTTACAATCATGCAGCTGCTTTACTCTGAGATATTGTTGTTCAGCACAAAAAATGTATGCTTTCTCGTACGTTCAGTTTTATTTAGTTCTCCCCCGGTAATTGATTTTGCACCTTTGTGAAAGAAAACCTCGACTGGCTGCGTCTTGGTCTTGTGATGCATTTTATAGAACACACTTTGAGATTGTGAAAGCCCTTCATGTGTTTTGGGTGTTTTTAAAAGTTGTAGAATCACATGACGTGTCACTGAAACAGCTAATCAGCAAAAATTAAAAAAAATTAAAAATAAAAAAAGGATTAAAAAAAAAAAAACCAGGGAAAATATCACAAGTTGTTTCAGAGGCCTTAATTGGAGAGGAAAAAAACTTTTGGGAGATTTTTTTTTTCTTAATTTCTCTTCAGTTCTTATGGTTTTCTTTTAGTGTTAGAAAACACTACAATGTGTTTCATTTTACTTTTGCAAAATTAATTTGGTATTTAGTAAACATGCATAATCATGAGAGAAATGGAAAGTAGTTCTATGTATTAAATTTATTTTGGTTTCTTTTTGTCAATTCATACATGTGTGAAGTATATTTTTTTATGATATTGAAGTAATATAAGTTAATACTCTCCAGAACATTAAAAGAAGAAAAAAAAATCCTGAGTAGTCATGAATCATTTAAAGCTGAAACAAAATGTGTTATCATGTACTTCCTGTGAATCTAAATTTGCCTTTTCTCTGTGTGTTAAGTATTTGTAACAGGTTGCTAAGCTGAGTTTTCAGTGGTAATCTGGCTGTAGAGTCTAGTGTTTGGTTTTGGGCAGATAACTGCTGTTGCAACTTTCAAAATGAAATGCAGGTACCTTGCAAAACATCCTGGATAATTACATGATTTGGTCCTTCAGACATTCTGCAAATGTCTCCTCTTTGTCATTAAAAGAAACCACACACACACAAAAAAAAGATTCAAAATTCCTATTTTTGATAGCAATTGCAAAGCGTGCCATTTTAACACCTCTTCACCCGGGGGGGCGGGGGCTTGCTACCTTTGGCTGGGGAGATTAACAAAATGCTACAAAAATGAGTAAAATATGCACAAAACAGACCATTTTTATGTAATTTTAATGTTTGCAGTTACCTCATACACCGTACATTCCAAAATGAAAATTTGTTATACATACTACCAGACATATCACTTTACAATGTTCGTTATGGGAAAAATGTATAATCATAGATATGTATCTAAAGTGTATCTGTATAGTCATGTTATCTACAAAGGATCCATGCACAATAAAAGATTTATAATTCTTCGTCATGCTTCAAGTTTGTACACGTGTTTGATGACGTAACGTGACTTTGGCAACACTTGTGTCTGAACGACTGGCTTGCGTTTGAGGGCAAGAGCACCTCAAACACTCTGCAGTTCACATAATTATATATAGAAGACTGTGCTAACTTTTTTTCCCAGTCACTTTATAAAGAACTGCTGCTTCTTTGGTAAGGGTAGAGATCCAAATTTCAATGGTTTTCTATACAGATACATTATTGTAAATGGTTTTTGCAAATCCAGTAAAGAAGAATAATTATGGGAAAAATGTTAAGACGCTGATATTTAGATATCCTCCTTAGTGGCTGAATAGTGTAGCGGTTAATGCATTCAAACTCGGAACTGCTGGAAACAATCCTCGTGACATTTTGGCCCATTTTAACATCATCACACAGTTGGTGCAGATTGGTTGGATCTCCCATTACACCACATCCCAAAGAAGCTCTATTGAATTGGGGTCTGGTGACTGTGGAGCCAATTTGAGTACATGTCCATGTGAAAACAGCCTTTAGAAGATTACAGCTACACTGTGGTGATAAAGAAATGGGCATGGCCATCAGTGAAACTCTAGTGAGCTGTGGCATTTGAAAGATCCTTATTTGTTACTAAGGAACCCAAAATGTGCCAAGAAAACATTCCCCACACCATAACGCTAAATTCTGACCTCAATATTGCAGCAGAAACTGAAAACATCACCAGGCAATGTTTTTCTAGCCTTCTATCATCATCAGATTTGTGAGCCTTTGTAAATTGTAGCTTTTTGGTTCTTAGCAGCTGTAGCTCTCCTTTAAGATGTGACATGCTGTGCATTCATGGATGGCTGTACTGAGTGATTATTTGGCTCACTGTTGCCTTCCTGTCATCTAGAAGCAGTCTGGCCATTCTCCTCTGACCTCTCACTTCATTTACCCTCTTCTCTTTCTTTTATCATTGACACATGAGATGTGTGTGAGATAATTCCAGTAGTTCAGCCATTTTTAAAATACAGACCAGCTCATTGGGCTCCTACAATAATGCTATGTTTCTTATTTCTCCCCTATTCAGATACTCTGTTTGAACTTCAGCCCCCCAATACCAAAATGCATTAGGCTGTGGCACGTGATTGGCTGACTAGATGTTAACATCTCTAATGAAGTGGCTGCCGATGGTAGTTACTGTTAAATGTAAAAACAGAAAATGATTAAAAGATTAAAAGTTTATTAGCGTTCTTCAACGCCCCAATTTTTTAATATTTTTAACTCTATCATATAAAACATAACATATAATAATAAGGTCACTGAAGCCCAGTCTAGTTTGTGAAGGTGTGGGCATGTGACACCTTTTGTTCTCTGCACAAACATACCAAAGCAATACAACTAAAGATGGTGCAAATAATGAAGGCGAAAGTGTGCTTACTCATCTCGGTTGCCGCGTTGTGGACAACATTGGCTGTTGTTGAAAGATGGAGTGGAAACCCTTTTAAAACAAGCAAACACAGCCTCCCTTTGACAACGCAAACAATAATAGGGGAGAGAGCTTCACACTGACCCTTTCTTAGGTCCGACTGGTTCATCCGGTCATGGGCCAGCTCAGTGTAAACACACAAATACACCCTAATGTCAGCGTGTCTCTTTTCTGAAAGGTTCGTGGAGTTGTAATGGATGTGAACCAATGGAGCGAAGCAGCGGTCATCTGGACCGTGGTGATAGTTGTTAGCTTGAAAGAAATATCAGAAAACTGGTGTTTCAGGAAGTGAAAGGACACCTCTGCTCTCATGTTTGCAATTAACTTCAGGAATGTAATTTTCCAGAAGAATCAGGATCGTTCAAATCACAAAGAGGTAGCAGTTTTCTAATATTCACACTTATCAGCACACTCTACAAAACCTTAAGGAAACCTTATGGATTAGTGGGTCAAGACCTCAGTGCAATACCCTCCGGAGGTCAACCCAAATTAAAGCTTTGATTCTTCTATTAAAAATCCTAACTAAGCAGAAAAGTCAAAGAAGAAAAACACGTTTTAAACACTTTTGTGTTTTAGTTGACTTTTTTAGCTTCGTTGTTGAAGTTGAAGTTGAGCTGTGTTAGAACAAGCCTGAGATGATACCTAATGCAATAAAGCTGGTGGACAGTGGAGCAGATACAGGACATATTTTTCAGTCAGAACAGCCCAGCAAACGCACACTGACTGTCGCATGAATCATTGAATTATGAACCATTTTTATGTGTTTATGTCCTGTGCGTTCATCTTTAACCCAGCATGATAGAATTCTCAATCTGGGGGGTGGGTTTCCTTCCATCTTTTGCCTTTTACCATCATCTGTCCTGTTGTCATTTGATTATAAAGATTACAGAGGCACACACACACACACACACATGAACAACAGACTCCTGAGGGTGCTGTGGAGGAGGTGCCCCTTTCTTCATCTCTCACAGCTCAACTAGTTATTGAGCACCAGGACAGGCTCTGCCACTTCAATGCGATCCTCCTGCCATCGCTGCTCTCCTTCTGCGCACACAGAACCACAATAGGGACTGCAAAAAGTTTCTGTTTTGAAAGATCTCTCAATTTGCAAGGTAACATCACCAGCAATAGTGTATTTTACACCATTAAGTTTCCTTTTAAGGTTTACTGTATTATACTATTGAGTTTGCATGACTTACTACAACTCGCAGTGCTTTCTTTATTGCGTAGTTTTGCGTAAATCGTGTATTTATCCTTGTTTAGTTTATATATTAATGCTTCATTGACATGTGATGCAAAATCATTTTGCATTTTCATTGCCATCAACTGTTGTTGATGTGATTTTTATTATGTGCAGTGATTTTATTTATGATTTATCCAAATTCAGTATTCATATTATGTCTGCAGTAATGAAAAGTCTACAGCATTTGGTTTGGTTCTTTAACATGTAATTTTTCTCCTGTCAGCAGGTCCCTGAGGCCAGATTTTTAACTCTACTGCGCCAGCACCTAATGAAATTGGCATGCCCTGGTCCAGACCTCATGCTGGTAGAGCAGAGGACATGGACAACATAGACGACCACCACTACAAGGGCTCCCTGTTCCCCACCTCCACCCTCATCCCTGTCACTGTCATCTGCATCCTTATTTTCATTGTCGGGGTGACAGGCAATACCATGACCATCCTCATCATCCAGCGCTTCAAGGACATGAAGACTACCACCAACCTCTACCTATCCAGCATGGCAGTGTCTGACCTCATCATCTTCCTGTGCCTGCCATTTGATCTGTACCGCTTGTGGAAGTATGTGCCCTGGCTTTTTGGGGAAGTCGTGTGCCGCTTGTATCACTACATCTTTGAGGGCTGCACTTCGGCCACGATCCTTCACATCACAGCACTGAGCATCGAGCGCTACCTGGCCATCAGCTTCCCCCTCCGAAGCAAGGTGGTGGTGACCAGACGCAGGGTCCAGTACATCATCTTTGCCCTGTGGGGTTTCGCCTTGGTCTCCGCAGCTCCCACACTCTTCTTGGTAGGGGTGGAGTATGACAACGAAACACGACCAGATTACAACACGGGGCAGTGCAAGCACACCAACTACGCCATCAGCTCGGGACAGCTGCACATCATGCTCTGGGTGTCCACCACATACTTTTTCTGCCCAATGCTCTGCCTCGTCTTTCTCTACGGCTCCATCGGGTGCAAGTTATGGAAGAGCAAAAATGACCTGCAAGGCCCCTGTGCGCTGGCCCGAGAAAGGTCACACAGGCAAACAGTCAAGATCCTGGGTGAGTACGAATATTTCCATCAATGCAGCAAGTTACGCATCTCTCGCATGCTGATTCCAAACAGAGCACGCAGGTTTTTACTGGTTATAAAAATGTCACATTTTGTACTTCAGAGAGATTTTTTTAAGAATTGGACAGCCACCTGTTCCAGCACTGTGACTCAGTCTCACATTTGCCATCTGCAGAGAAATGTTTTAATAATAATTATCATTGATTTCACACAAAACAGAGGCATTTAATTCCATAATCTTCAATTTCTGCTTTCTCATGTTGTTTCTAAAATAGACTTAAATTCAGGAGTAACAGCATTGTTATTTTTTTCTTTAACTTTATTTATTTTTTATATATAGCGACTCTAAGGATTATAAATCTATGTTGCAATAGCGTCCTCACCAAGACAGACAAACACACAATAATACTCCCAACTGAAACACACAAAATAAGTACATCAAAAGTACAAGAGTACTTGTTCAATAGTATATAAAGGTGTTTGAATTTCAGATACAAAAAAGCCTAAAAACATGTAAGAATCATTTTCTAGGGCCAAAAAACAGCCTGAGGTAACTGTCTGCAAATCATTTAAAAACACCTAAATTCATTTACAAGAGTCCAGCTCCTTAAATTTTAGTGGATTTTATGGCTGATTACAGGAGGAAGGAACTGCAAGTGCTGCGAATGCTCTTTTCCCCCCCTAAATTGAGTGCAAGCTTTCAGGACAGACAAGAAAACAAACAAAAAAAAACAACTTTTTGCAGGGAGGCACCAGTTTATATCATCAGTCTGCTTTTTTATTGCTGCTGAGGGCAAACGGGAGACACATTTGACAGATCTGAATTCAGGTTTTCTGTTTCCCTTCACTGCCTTTGCCGGAGTATTTGCCACACATGTCGATATTAAAATATATCACTTGCTCTTGTTTTACTTCTGTCTTGATCAAGAGAAAGCTGGTTCCGTGTGTGCTGTTGTTCATACCAGCTGGTTAATTACTCTATTTTGTCTGGAGCTAATCATGTCCTGCCACTGCAAATACTGTTTGCTTTAATTTGCAGTTCTGGGAGACTTTGCAGGAAACTCTGGTTTGCAGTTAAAGACCCAGTCCAGGCCTGTCCACATTAACTAAATGTTTAATCATGGTGTATGTATTAGGATATAAATGCTGTTCATTAGCTGAGCATACGCTGTGCAGAGCTCGTGTCGTCAAACACAATGCCATTTGTATCCACTGAATCCCAAATTGGACTGTCATCATGAGGGACCTGCATGAATCAGCCTTATTGGAAAATTCCATGCTACGTTCCTGTTTTAATTTTTTTTTTTTTTTTAAATTAACATTTCAGGAGTCTCACACTGAATCTACAATTAATGTCTTAAATTTATCGATTACTGTCATTGTTAGTTTATGAATGAGCTACAGTCGCTTCTATTTTTTATTATTTAACAAACAATCACAGTCTTCACGGAAATTACTCCATTACGAGTTGATAGTAATTTATTCTGCAGGGCCTTCGTGATCGATACTGGTGACTCAGTGATTACCTCACCCACCGTTTCTGACTCGGCTCTTTGCTGGATTTGTGGCATGTTTTCTTCTCGGCGAAGCTTTCTGATGCATATGCGCTCTAATTGGCCCGCTTACGTGAAAATGTGACTTCATTGTTGGAGCCAATTACAGTCTCCAGTCACGTCCGGGAAGAAGGAGAGAAGCTCTTTTGATTTAGCTGTAATTGCTGCTGGTCATTAACAAATGTCAAGGGCAAGCGTAGACCACAGATCTGAGGCTACTTAAAGATCCCAAAAACCAATTTTCTTAATCAGCTTCTCGTTATAAACGGGCTCAACATGAACACAATTTGATTACTCGAAGTAAGTTGCCACTATATTTGTGTGTACTATTTTTAATTTGGTCTTCTAAAAATAAGGCTGTGTTGTAAAACATCAGATATATCAGTGCACCAATGTGAATTTAACAGAAATGATTGTTGTTGCCATTCATAAAATCTGATCCAACTACTCCCACACAATGAAGCAGAGTAGCTGAGTGTTATGAGAATTGTATTATTTTTGGAACTAAAGATGTTTTTTTCCCCCTTCTCCAATCATATATTTAAGTTTTGCTCATTCGTTCACAAATATTCAAGGAGTCTGTTCGTACCAGGTAATATCTTCACGTCTCTTGTGTATTGGGCTGGAATCAGGAAACAAACTGCATGTGTGTTTGAAGCAAAGGCTTACAGTGTTATTTTGAATGCCCGGTTATGTACTGAGACTTATGGAGCTCCATAATGCTCCCATAATGTTATGGCAGATCTTATTTGCAGGCAGAAAGCATTAACGCTTGCCTGCGTATTAACCTCATCATCAGAACAAAACAGGAAGTAAGTCATACTGTAATATAAACCAGTATAATATCAACAAAAACGTTTTTAACTGTTTTTTAAAAGGAGTACACAGTCATCTTAAAATAATTGTAATAGGAGACTGTTCCTTAGTGCCACCTTGGTGCTCTGTCAGCCCTAGTCCAGCAGATTCCAAGCCTGTGATTAAAGACTATGAGCCGCAGTGTGCTTGATAAGAATCTGGGATAAATAGTGTGGAGCATTGACATTTAGTGATCTATATGTGCAAAAACACACAAAAAAACCCACCTAATTTGTTTCCTCAGCTTACTGTACAGACACGAGGGCGATTTCTGTCTGCTTATATAACTTTTATCAAACTAATTTATCTCTCCAAACATTCCCTTTCAGTGGTGGTGATGCTGGCCTTTATCATCTGCTGGCTGCCGTACCACATCGGCAGAAACCTCTTCGCCCAGGTGGACGACTACGAAACAGCCATGCTGAGCCAGAACTTCAACATGGCCTCCATGGTTCTCTGCTACCTGAGCGCCTCCATCAACCCCGTCGTCTATAACCTGATGTCTCGGAAGTACAGGGCCGCGGCCAAGCGGCTCTTCCTGTTGCACCAGCGGCCCAGGCAAGCCCACTGTGGCCAGAGACAGCTCTGCGTAATAGATCGCATCTCCACCCTGAATGAAAGCCTTACAGGGGTCTGAGGGAAGCAGGTCTCTCTAAAGTTCAGGGGGTTAGGAGTCGGCAAGACTCGTAGAGGAGAAATGTTTGTTCTGGTTTCTTTACCCATGGTGGGGGTGGGTGACAGGGCTTAGCGCTCCGCTGCGCTTCAATGCAAAAATCCCATTTCTTACTTCCTAATGACATTCTGTTCACGGACACACGATGATGATGGCCTGCCATGTCGCATTATCATTTTTGTCAATTTACAGTCCATTTGCAGTCTTCCTGCCTTAGTCATACGCCCCTCATGCAGAAGTATTTACCTCTGCACTGTGCGCCGTGTTTTTCTAGCTCTTTATACACACACATGATTTCAGCTCACAAGTAACAAGTAATCTCTCTTTGTTAATGACCGATGACGTTTGCCACATCTGACATGGCTGCTCATGTGTAATTTTTTAATTGTAGCCAACTACAGTCTGTTGTAAGAATGAATTTGTTCAATCTGTGGTGAGTAACTGTTATCTTAATTGAAAAAAAAACAACAAAATCACACACACAAAAAAAGAAACCTATTAGCTGAGGGCTATTAGATGAGCAGATCTGACATTGTGTATTGTGGGTTATGTGTGTG
>VUQR01012461.1:0-10898 GCA_015108515.1 Hemichromis elongatus | reverse complement strand
CCCACTTGTCTCCATTGTTCAGGAGCTTTTCCTTGTTGTAGAGCAGTTCTTCATGAGTTTCAGTAGAAAATTCGAAGTTAGGACCCTTAAAAAAAAAAAAAGGAAAAAGGAAAAAGGGATGACAATTGGTCCGCAAACACGAGGAGGAACAGAAGAAAATAACAGAATAAAATTTGGAGAAGAGACTGCAAAGAATAAGAATTATAAAAACACAAACATCAAAGTGAGAATCACTGCCAACTTCTAATATACAATCGGTAGAACGAGGATGGAACCAATTTTTCTAAGTAAATATATTTCTAAAGGTGATATTGACATGAAATTCTCATTAGATGTCACGTCTTACTTAAATTTAATTCTTTGTGCAAAAGCCTGTGTTGGTAATGATGCCTTGGAGACGCCGCCTGCATGAAGAAACTAGTCGCATGCATTGCACAGCATTTAGCTGTGCAATGCATTTAGCTCATTTTCAACACAGTTTCCATATCCTGGCGGTTATGTGGCTCCCTTCTATGAACTCTGAGTGTTTTCATAGAGTTTCAGTTTGATTCGGGTCATGTGATTGGCTCGGCCATTCAAGCAGTTTTATTTTCTTCTTGTGAAACCGATTGAGCTTCCTTGGCTGTGTGTTTTGGATCATTGTCCTGCTGAAACTTCCACCCTCTGTTCATCTTTGTCATTCTGGTAAATGGCAGCAGATTTTTTATCAAGAATGTCTCTGTACATTTTTCTATTCATCGCATCTCTAAACTTCACTGCTGGTATGTTGTTTTTGGGGTGATATGCACTACCTTTGGAGCTCCAAACAGGTTATGTATTTATGGCATCCAAAGAGTTCAATTTTGGACTATTTTCCCCCAGTTTTTCACAAGCTGCTCTAAATGTTGTTCAGCCAACTTGAAGCACTCTCCAACATGCTTTTTCTTAAGTGATAGATACTCACATTGTGAGCATTCATACAGGTCATGGCAGCTGAGTGCATTACTTATCGTTTTCTTTGAAGCAAGTGTACCTGCTGATACCAGGTCTTATTGTAGCTCTTCACAAGCTTTGAACAACTCTTACTGATAATTGTTTTCAATTCTCTGTCTGAAATCATGTGGTGAGCACCTGGCTGTGGTTGCTTTACGGTGAAATGATGTTCTTTCAACTTCTGGATTATGGGCCAGTGGTCAGTGGAGCCTTCAGTTTCATTGGCTTGATCCATCATGTGCTGGGACTGAACCAGCTGATATTATTTGGCCCGAAGCAGCAGTATTGTTTTCTAATTACTGATAGATTTCAGCTGGTATCAACACATTCCATGTCTTTCTCGTCATTTCTCATTATTACACATAATTTATGGACAACTACGGTTTCTTAGTATATGTGGATTGGATGGAATGTTAGAAACATCTGGCAAGAATTTCATGCCAATAGTCCCTTTAGAAATCTATGTGACGTGTTCAACACCCCTTTTGCTTATACAGGAATGAATGAGAGACAGAGATATAGATAGAGATGGATAGATACAGATATATAGATCATATTTGTGTTGGGTTGAATATTTCTTGTAACAATCTTTTTCAGCAATAACTCTTTCACCATTGGACATTGGTTTTCCCCTTAAATGCTGCACCAACTGACCGCTGTAGCAGGGTCAATGTTCACTATGGCGGTCATATGGCATATGGTTTCATGGGCACAACCCATATACTCAACTTTGCAATTGAACCCACAAACGCAATTCTACAAATGTGCCCCCATTTAAAAGGAAATAAACAGGCTTTCCTATTCCCAAGAAGCATTTTTAAATCCCAGAAATAATCAAATTTCCTTATTTTTTGAGCCTAGTTTATATTATGTAATTATAAGATATTGTCTCACTAGACAACAATTTCAACAGTATGATAGTTGTCCCATTATAGACAGCACAGCATTAGACCTGCTGCATGCCAATTATTTATGTAGTCAATAGGTAAAGCTGTGAGAACACTGCAGTATTGTTACAGACTGGGGTGTACATTATAAAGCACACTGAATCAAGTCTAACTGGGTGCATCATTGGATATATCCACAGACCACCTAATCAGCCTGGACTGTGCACCTCCTTTTAGTGGTCTGAAAAAACTTCTTAATAAAAAGCCAGAATCTTTCAGGACTAGAGAGAGGGAAAACCTGAGGAGGGTGCAGCACAACATGAGAGTGAAGCTGAGGAAATGCAGGGTCTCCTACACACTAAGCTGGAGGCCAAAGTTCAGCACAATAGTACACAGGATTGGCTGGCATATATATATAACAACCTCATAAACACAACTATGCATAAATGTATTTAACCTTTAGACTTGCATTCATTCCATAATTTTAACCACATCTTTTGCCTTAATATCATTTTTGGCTCAGCCCAAAACAGCAATAACATGCACATATGTTCTAACATTGCCCTGCCTAACTACCTAACTGAAAATTGCATATATGAACATGCAGTGGAGCAGCCAACACTATCCAAGACTTTGTCATGTTATGGAAAAAAGACCTCACACACACCTCTACAATGGCGTCCACAGGACACGCCTCCTGACAGAAACCGCAGTAGATACATTTGGTCATGTCAATGTCGTAGCGAGTTGTCCTCCTGCTGCCATCAGCACGCGTCTCCGCCTCGATGGTGATGGCCTGGAAAGGCAAACTGTTAGCGATGATATCGACAGCGCTATCTGGTATTAGCACTTCTAATAAATACAAACATTAATTCTCCAATATACACTACTGTGCTAACGTCTTGACCCACCCATCATTTCATATCTTTTTCTTTGCTTCCAGGGATTCAGACATTCTTCTAATTTTTTTTCCTTACTGTGAAAAAGTCAAGTATTAATGAGTGGTCTTGAGCAATAGTTGAAGACTTGTGAACTATTCCTGAAGAGTGCTTAAAGAAATTACACAAAGAGAATTTAGAGTGTGTTGAAGAATAAAGGTTCTCCTACCAAATATTGATTTTCAAGCTCATTAGAATTGTAATAATTCTATTTTTGACTTATCTATTGTATTTACGTTTGAACATGTTTGAATAAATCACTGCACATATCTGCAACCTTCCCAGCAAAGAAAAAGTAGTAATAGGTAGCTCAAGACTTTTGCACTGTACCATTTACATGTTCGGTTATACAGTCGAGGTCCTGTGAGGACTGCTGCAAACATATCATATTTGTTCACATTGTAATGACCAATTTTTTTTATTACCTGGGCAGGACAGATTGCTTCACACAGCTTGCAGGCAATGCAACGCTCTTCTCCTGAGGGATACCTGTTGGGACCCCATCCCAAAAGTTAGGTGAGGTTTGATTACTAATGCAGAGCCTGCTATAAAAATCAAAGATGTATGGCGGTGTTTTCAGATACTATTCCAAATGCTAATAAAGCTACAATGTTTTTCTTGCATTCTTGGTTTTTTATTGTGGATCACTTAACACCTTTTATATGAAGCTTCTTATTTTTGAAGTTACTGGTCAATTCATTACAGTTACTAGACAGCAATAAGGTAAGCAAACAATTTAAAAAAGGTTTAAAATCACAGCTATACTATAAATCCAATTTCTCCTTAAGCTATGGGAATGACATAATGAACATTAGATCACCTGTTGGGATCTACTTTCATATTAACTGGCCAGCAAGTGAGTCTCAGACACTTGTGTGTGTGAACTTATCACTATTTTTTTTTTTAAATTAGATTTTTTTTGTTTATAGTGTTCACTCAAATATGAGATTTTACAGGCCTTTGTTTTTACATTTTCATTAACTAATACACAGACCAAAAGCATCCATACCAAATAACATTCACTGTGATGGCAAGACAGCGAAAGTTTCAGGCTTTGTTCTTTAGATATTGATGCTCAAAACTAGCAGAAAGTAACTTATAAATAAAATATATTTTTTTATAAGAAGCTAAAATTAAAAGCAATTATTATATACTGTATATTCTAACTTTGAATCATAAAATCTTTGTGAAAACTGGAGATGGCTGAGCAAAAACTGTTCTTAACATTTGGTCATTTGGAATGAACAAACTCCTGAAATAAAAAAATATTCATATTTTACAAAATTGTCTTGAAACTCCTTAATTTTGTTCCATTTGGAACTTATCAATACTATATTTTTCTTATTGCGATCCAGCTTGTCATATTTGCTTAAAAGTTGGATAACAAAAAAGAGTGGGATCATATTTTCTTTATTTTTGCAACATCCTTTATTTTATTGTCAAATTCAATGTCCTAGTAAGAAATTGTCACTAATTGCCCTTTGTAATTTAAAGGTTTGTTTTTCTATTAGTGTGTGCACAAATATGGGACTTTCCAGGAGTGCTAGACTTTATTTATATTTTAACTAGCCAGAGAAGTGAGAGAAGAACCTGTCTTAAATTATTCATTTCAGGCCTTTTTTGTTAGTTTCTTATATTATGTGAGATATTTGAGTTCATATCTTGTTATGAAACATGTCCCCATATGAAACATATATATATTTTAAAAGGCTTGAAATTCCAACTCTAGCCAGCATCAAAATATCACCGTCTTGCAAAAGGCAGAACAGGAATAGCAAGTGTTACAACAAAGCATCAACGAACCAATCAATAACTATTACATTTATTAGACTGACATCTTATCATTACTACCAATCATATTAAACTGACTGGTGTTCATCAAGTAATCATCCTCACCTTCGCAATGCATGTTCTCCTCTGAAGCGTGGCGACAGCGGTCCTTTTTCAAACGGGTAGTTAATGGTGGCAGGCTCTCTGAACAGGTAGCTCATTGTCATGCCTAGACCTGGCATTACAACAAAACCACGATTTCAAATGAGAACACGCATAACATTTTCATGGAGGTGTTAATAATTCTATCTGTATCTATCTATATGTACATATCTATCTCTATCTATTCTTCTGCATTACTCTACCATACAGCATCTCCTTGTGCAAAGTGGGGTCAACAGTTGAACATTGCGCGGTGACACCATCTGCAGCAAAATGATGTTGTAGGTCTTTGGAGCTGGTCTGTGGGTTGACTGTTCTCACCATCCTTTTCCTCTGCTTATCTGAGATTTCCCTTTGCCTGCCACTTCAGGCGAGCTCAGGTCCTTTACCAGAGGCCTTGGAGTGTGAGGTTCCTGCACAGTATCTTTGCTGTTCCTAGGACTGCACTCTTCTGGACAGAGATCTTGAATGTTGTTCCTGGGATATGCTAGAGCCACTTGCCTAGCTTGGGGGTCACTGCACCGAGTGCTTTGATTACCACAGGGACCACTGTACTTGTTCAGCTTCTTTTGTTCCTTCTTCCTGATGTCACTGTCATTTGGTATCGCTACGTCTATCACTACAGCCATCTTCCTCTGCTTCTCTACCACTACTATGTCCTGGTGTTGGTTGACCATCACCAGTTTGTCCATTTGTACCTGGAAGTCCTACAGGAACAGCATTTTGACCTTGGGACTTCCAGGCCACATTCGGCACAAATATTTCTGTATACTATGCAGCCCACTTGGTTATGGCATTCAATGTATGGCCTGACTGCTATGGCAACTTACACCCTGCTGTTCTGTGCTGGATTGCCTCAGGGGCATCTTAACACAGCGTGCACCTAGGGTCTTGTTTAGCAATTAGTGCCTCTGTGCTGTCTTTCAGTCCAGCTTGCTATTTCCTCCTTTGGCCAGCTTATTATCCCAGCAGGGTACCTGATCATGGGCAGGGGGGAGGTGTTGATAGCCCGGATCTTGTTCTTACCGTTCAGCTGACTCCAAAGGACTTACCTTACCCGCAAAGGGTCAGGCAAGTTAACTTTATTTATACCCATAGGTAAATTTGCTTTACAGAAAAATGATAGCATTTGGCATCCCTTCAAAACACACAGGTACTTGGTGGTCGCAGCTTTCTTAGTGGCCTCATTGTGGTTCCCATTTGCCTGTGGGATTCCCAGGTCCTTGTAGCTGTCCTCAATGTCTGCAAAGTTGCCTTCTGGTAGTTTGATCCCCTCAGTTCTGACTACCTTCACCCACCTTTGGTACCATCTGACTACACTTCTCCAATATGAAGGACATACTGATATCACTGTTGTAAATCTTGGGGGTGTGGATCAGTGAATCGATGTCTATTGGTATACAGCTTGATGTCATCCATGTAGAGGAGGTGGCTCATGATTGCTCCATTCCGTAATTGGTAACCATAGCCAGTCTCACTGAGGGGGTTCAGGCCTTTGCAAAACAGCAGTTGGGACAAAGCATCTCCTTGGTAGATCCTGCACTTGATGCTACATTTTGCTCTCGGCTTGAAGTTGGCATCTGCTGTTGTATGCCACATCTCCATTGCGTTCCTGATGAAGGTTCTGCGGGTCCTGTTGATCTTGTAGAGATCGAGGCATTCCAGGATCCATGTGTGGGGCAGTCAGGGGCCTTCTTGTCATCAATCTGGGCAGGGCACAGGTTGGTCAGACAAGTCTTGCAGTTTTGGCTGACCCCCAGATTTTCAATGGGATACAAGTCACTGCTTTGTGCAGGTCAGTCAATAACATTCACTTTGGTCTTCTGGAGGTAGTCCCTTACGAGGAGTGATGTATGTTTTAGGTCGGTGACATGTTGGAAGACAAATTGATGTTCCAGACCCAGTTTTGCAACTAACTGCTTGTGGTTTTATTTCAAAATCTTTATATATTCTTACTTCATGATTCATTTTGACAAGATTCCCAGATTCATATGCACTGAAGCATCCCCACAACATAATACCAATACCTTCACTGCAGTGCTTCACTAAGGGGACGCTAAGAGGGATACTAAGGTTGTATGCCCCTTCCTTCTTTCTCCAAACAAACCTCTAGTTTTGTCTAATCTGACTAAAGGATGCTTCCAGTATACATAATCTTTTTCCAGGTTGTCCTTGGCATACTTTAATTTGGTTTAAAAGTGTCTCTTGTGCAGAACTGAAGGCTTTTTTGTTCTGCAACCTCACAGTACAATCTTTTGTTGGGTTGCACTGACTATAATTTCTGACTTAGTCACTAGTTTTCCTTTTAGAGTGTTTACCATCACTGACTAACAATGGACTGTGAGGTCAGAGAGGTCATAATGATTAATTAATTTATGTCATTATGCAAATGTAGTATTTATAAGAGTGTGGAGACCTGCAGTTAGTTTAAACTGAAGATATAAACTGGATAAGCAACAGAATGGACTGTTTTTTTAACCATTGAAATGTAACATCCAGATGCACAGAATCAACTTTCTGGGACAAAAAACATAAAAATATCACGAGGGACTAATTTTATCTTCACTTGTAAGATAACAGATACAAAGAACATTTTCCATTGATTAACAGTAATTAAACCACTTCCACTGATAAAGGAACACAAGTTTAAAAAGTATATATTCCATTGTGAATCAAGATCAGGCTAACTGTAACAACAAAACCTGAAAACTACTACAGTGGTCCCTACGCTATAATGCGGTTCACTTTTCATGGCTTCGCTGTTTCGTGGATTTTTTTTTTGTGCAATTTTGCATGCTGTTTTTTTTTAAACAGTGCATGGTGTTCTGCGTCCTGATTGGCTGTAGACCAGTGTCAATCAATCTCGTGCCGTGTCTCCTGTACAGTACAGAATGCGCTCAGCTTGTCGCTAGCAGTGTGACTCTGAAGTCACATCCACGACAGACCCGACGATATCTTAATGCCTTTCAGCACACTTTATCATTTCACCACGGTTGCTGTACACACGCGGCTGCCCACTGCCAGTCGCACACATCACCCACAACAACAACACTCCCACTCATGACCCAGCACTACTTTTCAGAGCGGCGTGATGAGCCGACGCACCGGAGCTGCATCAGCTTCTCCTGCAGCCGTGCCACATGTATATTTGTTTTCTCCTCAACAAACACAACAATGTCGTCAAAGGCAACCGTGGGTGTCTTTGTTCTTTCATTCTATAATACTAGACTTTTATTTCTACATAGGTTTGAACTTTGAGAGAGTTTTAAAAAGATAGAAAAGTGTGAAAATGTGTAGTGAGGAGTTTTACAGCCTTAAAACATCTATAATAATTGTAAAAATTTAAGTTGGCTACTTCACAGATTTCACCTATCGCGAGTTATTTTTGGAGCGTAACTCCTGCGATAAACGAGGGACCACTATACATTTATAATGTCACACATCAGAAAAACCAGAATCAGAATTATTTGTATAGGACAGAAAAACATTCAGCTGACCTCTAAAGAGCTCTGTCCACAGCAGTGTTTGTGCTGCTCTGTCTGTGATGGACTTCATGTCGATAGGGATCTCCTGAGCATTCACATACTCTTATGAAGACAAAGAAAAACACACACACACACAAAATAATGGAATAACAATGTTTACCTCTCAGAGAGATGCTCTTTAATCCTAACGCTACTAAAGAAATCTGTGTGAAAAAAGACAAACACACAGAGAGTATTTCCAGGATAGTAGTCCGGATGTTACAATGTGAGAATAGACCAACTAAGGAAAACATCTTTAAAACTGTCTGAAGTCCATGTGTGAATAAATACATTGTGTTACAGCCTCTGTAAGCCCTTGAATTGAGATGCGTTGTGTTGAGGCAGCACTTACTGAATCCGTCCCTTTTTGCAGACACACTGAAGGACCTCGCTAGATTCTGGCTGGCCACAAAATAGCCTGCAGATAAAAACATTTCAGAAAAGATAAACATTAAACCTACTACAGTGCAGTCAACTTGACACTACAGGAATCAGTCTAGAGTGGAGTAATACAACAGAATTTTCAATTTCTTAATGGTAAATGGTCTGTATTTGTATAGTGCTTTACTTAGTCCCTATGGACCCCAAAGCGCTTTACACTACATTCAGTCATCCACACACTTCTTAATTTCAGCTTCTGTCAAGAAAAATGTAAAACCCTTGCTATGGTAAATCAGCTGGTAATGATATTGTCATTTTCTATCTTTGCCTTACTACTGAGCACTGAAAGCACTTTGAGCCTGTACTGTTTTTTTTTCTTAATATCAGCATTAAACAACAACTTACTAGCTTCCATCATCTCTGGATTGAACCTAGCAATAGCTATTGATACCATAACCTAATCTGTACCAGTAAAATATAGTTCCTTATTTCAAAAATTATCAAATAATACAACAAGAAACCAAACCAAACAAACCAATTTAGTCTACATTCCAACACAGTGAACTGTCTGTTGTCATACAACACTGATTTTGAATAACAAATGTTTATAAATCACTTTTGCTGTTTAAGACATCTCTCCGTATTAAGCACCCAGATGACTGTAACTTCCTTGGAAATACATCAACTTTACCTTTTGAAGAAAGATTCAGTGTTAAACTTTGAAAGTTCGTATCAAAGATGACCTGCTACTTCTAAAGATTTAAAAATGTGTCCATGCTCACTGTCATTCTGTAGGGCTAGGCTGCAACTTTACTGACATCTGTATACATACATGGATGACAAGGGTGATAAGTACAAAAGGATATGTGGCAACAAGGTTTTCTGAATTGTTGAGTGAATAAGGATGTAAATCCGTCTTACCTGGCCTTGATGCAGAGTAAAGTACACGCAGTGTTGCAGCCATCGTGTCTTAAAGCTGAAACCAGACATTAAAGTTCATGCATCTAGGTTTAATAGTTGAAAGAGAAAACAACGCGGATACTATTAACAGATAAAGGTTCATTTTTAATGTTTTGTTTTTGGTGACAGGTAAATTACGGCATATGAAACAATATGCATGCAAACGTGTATTGACCCTGTATCGTTACTTACTCCTTTCAGATTATACAACAATATCAATATTTGGAAATAAAAGTACTTCGCCAACACTCGATAGTGACAGTGACTGTTAAAACACACGCGTGATGACTAATTGACAACCAATTGCCTATCATTTAACACACAGTTAGTACTAGCAGAGTTTAGGTTTGCCTTCCAAACAGCGTTTATTGCTAAGCTCACCTGTTTCTTAACCTAAGCTAGCATTGAATAGCAGCTGATTTGGAGCACACATTGTCAAGGACTTTTGCGCATTTCCTTTTAGATAAACTGCTGTATCTATATTCCATCTAATATAAACCAAGCATCACACCAAATTAACAATTCACTGTTATAAAATAGCCTGGAAATCGTTTCTCTACCTTTAACGTTTTTGAATTGACCGAAACGTCGGTACTTGGCCTTCTGAACTACAACAACGGACGATTTGAGGGACGGACATGGGATTACAGGAAGTTACACAGAGTGACGTCACGAATACTTTTGCAAAGACGCAGTGCTGCCCTCATGAGGCGCAAGCATATTCGGCTTTGGAGTCGACGTCACGCCGCAATGCATCGTGGGGCGGCTGTGCCATGTTGGTGGGCTTCGAATCAAAACAAACTGTGTTGGCAGGACGGTTGCTGGAAACATGCTTAGAAGCATCTCACAATAAAAAGGGCGGTATAGAGACAGATTGCGCCCGGATGCAAAGAGACGGTACTTGCAAAAAATAGAGTGCACTGGAAATGTGGACGCGTATGAAATACGGCCGTGGAGTCAAAACTCCGAGGACCGACCGCTATTGACATAGCCTGATATATCCTCGTTCCTTGTCTGTGGAGTCAGTGCATCCAAAGTGAACCAGTTTCACAATTCTAAATCTCTGGAGGCGCACATCCAATTCACCAATGTTTGGGTACAAGATTTCTCTTTGTTTAAGCCTCCACGTTGTGAGTATGTCGTCATTCAAACAAAGGTAAGTCAGCTTGAGTACTGCGAGTAAAATGCGTTTCATTTGGCCCGAACATTCAGATTAGTGAAGCGTACATTCATTCAAGAGGGGAGATTACAGTGAGAACATGTGGAGGCTCTGTTAGATGGATCATGGTGAGTTCAGTGCACTG
>VUQR01012460.1:0-10663 GCA_015108515.1 Hemichromis elongatus | reverse complement strand
ATGGCATGCTGAAGAGGTAATCAAACTATTTGATTCAGCTGTGTTGGAGCAGGGATGGATCTAAAAGATGCAGGACAGTAGCTCTCGAGGACTGGGATTGAGCACCCCTGCCCTACAACATCACAATGAAGCCATAACAAACCTTTCTCCTGTCATCCTCACTTTACCCCTACCTGTTTTGTGGTAGATAGTCGTCCATCCCTGAGCCTGGTTCTGCCAGAAGTTTCTTCCTGTTAAAAGGGAGTTTTTCCTTTATACTGTCACCAAGTTTTGGGGTTTTTTTTTCCTTTTCTAATTATCAGGGTTTTTCTGTATTATTGTAGAGTCTTTATGTTTCTCTATAAAGCACCTTCAGGTGACTGTTAGGCTGAGTGATGTGTGAAGTAAGAATGAGTGAAATGAGCACTGGAATACACAAAAAGAAACTGCAGTCTGGTAACCAACCATACTGACATTCATTAGAATAACCATGGTTTTTCTATTTCAACTAACTGCTTTAGTTGTCTGGAAGGCTTATGAAGATGAACCACTTTCAGTACAAGAGGGAGACCTAAGTCACACGAGATGTGAGATGTATATCTGAACTGAAGTATATTCTATGATGCATTATTTCTTTTGAAACAAGGACCCCTAACCCTGACTTCATCTATTGCATCTTGCTGATGATATAGCATGTTAAGTAAACGTTCCAGAAAGGATCTAATAAAAGATGATATGACCATTAGAGATAGAGATAATGCTAGCTGCCATCCTTCGGCACCTGGTGCATGAGAAGGGGGTGTGATACATCTGTTACAGTGATCCTAAGAGGGTAGAACAAGATGTACAGGCGCTTTTATGTACCTTTGGACTGCTGTAGCCTTTCCATTACTGTGATGTTATTCAAGACAGCCTTAAATAGCATTGGAAAAGTTATCGAAATGTTTCTAGATCTGGTACTCCATCCAATACTGTAGCTCAGTGTACCAGTTTTCTTTGATGAGCCGAATATGCCTGTCATTTTGGTAGCATCTGATATGTGGAAAGGCACGGTTCTCCGTGCATCGTAGCATATATTATTGCAGAAGACAGCAGAAGACTTGGAATTGTTCTGAGATAACAAGATGTCATCTCCTGTAGTGGCTGACAAGCTTTTATGCCATGTGGGGACAAAGGGATGCCATTAAGCTTGTTATCTGACGAAACAAAACCCTGTGTGAAATTAGGTTGCATAGAAATAGTAAAGGCACTTGGATAAGAAATCAGTGGTCCTCCGATGGTATTTTCCTCTCAAACTCACATTATTAGCTTTAAATTAGGTTTAATGCTTTCAGTGCAAGACATAAAGAACCCTGTTTCTCCCTACGCAAAAGGAGTGGAGCTCAGAGCAGACAGGATATTTACTGCTTTCATTTTGTTTCGAGACAGCAGCTTATTGCTTATTGTGTTCCATTATTACTGCCTCCAACTGGGGCTAATTTATTTAGATTAAACAGCACTGTTGTTTCTCTAGAATGCCTTTTTGAAAAAACTAAAAAAAAATATCATATTGTCTGTGGTTGGTTGATGAACAAAATATTACCGAGAGATAGTTTTATAAAGCAGCAGAAACCAAGCTTTACCAAGTTGATTCCAAAAACTGAAGAAAAAGGTCTGTGACAATTATATTTTGGAGGTATTTAGCAGAATAATTTGGTGTCATCAACAAGCACAGTTTTTCATCATTACAAAACAACATGCATCACTAAGAATCTTAATGGCACTTATCCATTCACCAATACACTGAATAAGGAATAATGTAAGATATTTTGGGGGGGTTGCTACATGGCTCAGCTTGGATGATGTATAACTAGAACTCAAGATTTCAAGATTCAAGATTTAAGATTCTTTATTCGTCACATGCAGTTATAGAGGCACAACATGCAGTGAAATGTAAACTGAACACGTTCCTTGACAGTGCAATATAAGAAATAATAATAGAAAACAATCTGAAGGTCTGGCACACATAATACAGCTTTCAAAGGCGTTACAAGGATTATCACAAACATTTTTAAAAGTTCCATATTACTCGTTATTTTGAGATATTTCCCAAGCCTTCTCCAGTATTGATTAGCCTCACATTCCTGCGTGTTTGTCGTGTCTCTGTCTTAGTTGCCACTTCCTATTTTACTTTTTTAAAGCGTCTCTCTTGTGCTTTGTATTGAGTTGTGGACTGCATCAACAGCCCCTGTTAAAGGCGTGTTTTGTGTTAAAGTTTGCCTGCATTTAGAGTCTGTGTTTGGATCCTTAAATGGCATTTCCATGTTTTGTTCTGCATTCTGAGTCACTACTAGCTGGCAGAGCCCAAAAGAAAAATTTTTTGAGATGCTTTATGTTTTTTTCCTTTTTGGGGGTTTTGTTTTTCTTCCTGCTTTCATGCTCCTGTCGCTGGTTTACTGTGTTTGATTGGTGTTATGTAAATCTGAAATATAAAAAAATCTACAGAAATAAGCTGTCTTTGTGAGATTTTACTTTGCAAAAGGGTCCAAAAACAATACAGAGTACAGTAGCAGTCTGCGTAATATTTGGCAAATAATAACTACAGAATCATTTAAAGAAATCTACTGGCCGTGGTCACAGAGTTCAATTCAATATATTTATATAGCGCCAAATTAGTCGCCTCAACCGAGGAGTCTGAATGCACAACTTATTATTTGCGTGGAACAGACAGGGTTTGCTTAAAATGGAGGATTATACAAAAGAAAATCATAAAACTAGGGAGCCTTTCCATCTAGCCATAAGAACAAAATAACAAGAAGTTTAAATTCTTAAAGACTTCCATTGCATTGGCACAGGTCTCACATGTGAAGTAAAAACTTCATAATCTGGCTTCAACTGACTTCATTTCTAGAATGTTTGTACTGCCTTAATTTAGTTTTTCCAGACAGAAACAGTAGTTTTCTTCATGTATTCCCTTTTTCTTATTCTTGGTTTGTTTTTTTTCTTTTGTGCCTTAGCCTTTCTCATCTAATTATCATTTTTGTGTTGTATTTTTTCCTTCATTCTGCTCATCTGTATTAGTTGCTTTAAACTGATGTATATTGTGCTTTTTCTAGTATTTTGTGTTTTCCCGTTATTTGAGTTTAATTAGTTGCTCATGACAAGGATTTCTGGATTTGAACCAAACCCAAAGTAGGGAGACAACTTAGTCAACATGGCTTTGGAAAGAAAAAAACATGCATTGCTAGCACTACCGTTTTACCTTTGGGCAATCAACATGACTTTGATTTTTGTTTTTTTTACACCACAAATTAATATACTGGGAATGTGCAACTTTTTCAAATCTTTAACTAGCTGTGTCTCTAGTTTTACAAATACAAACCCAAGTAGAAGCAATAAAGTAAACCACTAAAGCAGCAGCAGGTAACTCCAGGCTTCGAGGGCAAGTCCTGCAGGTTTTAGATGTGTCCTTGATCCAACACAGCTGATTTAAATGGCTAAATTACCTCCTAAACATGTCCTGAAGTTCTCCAATGGCCTGGTAACAAACTAATCATGTGATTCAGGTGTGTTGACCCAGGGGGATATCTAAAACCTGCAGGACACCAGCACTCAAGGGCTGGAGTTCAACACCCCTGCACTACAGTCACAATATTACAAATCAAAACTGATACAGTTTTTGGCTGAAGTCATGATTTGTGAGTCTAGACTACAGCATATTTTTAAAGTTTATGGTCACAAAAGTCACTTGCGAGTTAGAAAAATCCCAGACACACTATGTATGACATCATTAAGCTAGAGCAGCAAGCAATTTCAAGGAAAAACATGTAAACAGATGATGAAAATCAAAGTGCTGTATTTTTACTGTACACAGCTGTGTTATAAAAATTTCGTGCAGTTGAGAGAGCCACTGTCAAAACTGAAAAATGTCTACCGGTACACAACTACAAATCTACCCGGTGCAACACTGGCTTATATCATAGGATAATATGTAGATCAAAAGTCACCTGTTTGATGAGGTGCCCATTTTTGTTACTGACCCAAAAAACATTGGGTCATTATCATGTCATCTGAACAACGCATTTCAAACATAGTAATTCTGCCAATGAGGCTATATGTCCAGCACTGGTGTCCCCCTTTAACACTGTCTCACATTAAACATGTGGCGATGACAGTGCACTCTTAACATCCTGAAAGATTCCTTATGAAAAAATTCCTTGTGATCTTGAAAGCATGTCCGAGTCTCAAATCATGCCACACATTGGGAAGTGCTTGCCTTTAGGAATGTAGACTCCACAAGGACTCATAAAGCTCCTCTAGAAGTCAGAGGATAGATTTTCATTCTTTGAACCCAGATTGATAACTCCTTCCTCACGCTGAAACCCCTGACCAGGAATATCAAATTTTGCGTGCTGTGTGGCTGCATTACTTACTGGAAGGAGTGAATCAATCAACATTTTGGGGTAACTCTCCTTGTCGAAAGCAAGCCATCCATTTGCTGTTTGCATTGTGAGCTTCACTGTATTATTTGAAGTTCTTCACTGTGGGTGAAGTGCACTGAATTTTACACTGTCGGAATAAATAAAAACTATGTATTTCAGATACAACTGGATAAACAACAAACCGGGAGTTTTTCTAGGACTTCTTTCCTATCTGTTTTTTCTCTCCTTGGGTCTGTAACCGTCTGTGTCTAAACATAAAAAACAGCACTTGAAAATAATCCCTTAGACCCAGGAGCAGCACACACAGCACAGAAGGGGGTTTTTGATTTTATGCCATGAATAGGTAATGGCAGGGATGCATTTCACTCAGACAAACAAGTCCTCCAACTAAAATCATATCAGTTGTTTGTTCATGAAATGACCCATATAAGAATGCCTGAAATGATATGAGTGTTTCAACTTTACAAAAGGAAAAAGTCTGCACTAGGAGTTTGCTCTGTCATGCATAACGGCTGTGATAGAGATCATGGTCTGACTTTAAAAAGAACAAGAAGTCAGAATAATATATCAGACTTGTTCATATGGACATTAGAGGTTGATTAACTTAGTAAAAGCTTGCATAAATTCCTTATGGGTTCATTTTCTAGGAGAGGACCATCTAGGAGAGCACCATGATAATCGACTACACCAGCTGCCTGCAATGAACAACTGTCAGATTCCTGCTTTGCAAAGAGTCAAGCTGTTTTTTGTCAAAAATCATCATAAAGTGAAAAGTAATGGGTATTTAATAAGTAAACTCAGTGTTCAGTATAACGTTTACTTGGCTTCTCCTCATTTGATGTCAACATATATCCTCTATCAATGAGCTCCCTGCAACAGCTGTTCATTTATCTATTTTTTGTTGTTGTTTGTTTTTTGAGAAATGTGAGTTTACAGACAGTGTGAAGAAGGAGGGCTCAAAATGATTGTGAGGCAACCCCCGATGCGTCTTAGTCCATGATCTTGTAGGTTACTTGCTTACCATGATCACTTCTCTTGCCTTTTGTCCTCTTACCCTCCTCACCCCAACCAGTCACGGCTGCCCCTGCTTGACCCTGGTTCTGCCAGAAGTTTCTTCCTGTTGAAAGGGAGTTTTTCCTTCCCACTGTTGCCAAGTGCTTGTCAAAGAGGTTGTTTGATTGTTGGGTTTCTTTCTATTGTGGTGGGATCTTGTTCTTGTGCTTTCAGGTGACTGTTTGTGCTATTTAATTTAATTTAATTTAATTTAATTTAATTTAATTTAATTTAATTTAATTTAATTTAATTTAATTTAATTTAATTTAATTGCCATATTTGGCTTTGTGTTGCTCTGCTGTTGGCTATGTCACATTAGCAGCTGATAATTTGGTGTGTTTCTGTCACTGAATGGGATTTGTCATACATAATATTTGATCAAAAACAAGAACAAGAAATTTTACTAAGTAAGGATTATTAATATTATGTTTCTATTTAGCTGAAATGCCTTGGTTTGTTAACTGATCACAGTATTGCAGCAGTTATTAAATTTACTTTCATTTTGGTTGGGAAATTTTAAAAAGTGGTTGTAAAAATTTTAATCTTTTTTATTATTTAATAATAACTAACTAATATAACTGAACAAAAACCTAATAGGATTAACATTGATCATCTTCTTTTTACACAATGACGCAATTTCAGTTCTCTTAGAAGATGTTGCGCAAAGGCATGCACAGTAAAAGGAGTCCATCAAGGCAACACTATGTTGGTATGGTATGTCCACTTTCTTGCTTTAGGTGTTTTCAGGGGCAAAATTACTGCCCATATAACCTTGCAAAAGTCAAATCTTAAGAACAGCTCAAACTACATGTTGTTTTTACTTTGTAATGCACTTTTATAGCTGTGAACAATTTCAGTGAGTGAATATTATTCAAATGGCTTGAGCTGTGTGTAGCAGCAATGAGGGTGTTGTTGCTTACTTCCCGCTTTTCCGTCTCTAAGGACCACCACATACTGTCCCTAATTAAGGCATCCGAGCATGCTGGGTCAATGTTTCCAAGAGGACAGGCAACACAAGATAGGTTTCTCCAGAGTGTTTCTTTTTCTTTCTTTCTTTTTTCCCTCTAACACCCTGTTTCACATTCATGCAGCTCTGAATATTTGCACCTAAATGCTTCCTGGTAAGAAGCTGGTGAGGTAAAAGCCTCATAAACACATCCGTGATAGCTATTAGGCTAAAGTGTGCCTACAGTGCACAGCAGGGCTGATGGCTAAAAGCTTTGACCCTAGAGTTGCAGCAGTGACTCCTATAGGCTTCCTATCACCAAGGATGTATAGCATACTTGTATAGCACACTATCCATATATTTTGCATAGCTTCCTGATATTTTCTTATCCGAGTTATAACACATCCCAATAAACTTTGTTTGTAAACATAAATGTGGAAAAAAAGAAACCCGCATATAACACCACTGTGACATCACTGGATCTCGCTTGTAGTACATATACAAAGAAACAATATCACTAAATGAAAAAAGCGTAGGAGAGAAAAGAAGTGAAGCAATATCATACCAGCGCCAGGCCTCAGGCACTTAATACTGGTGGCTGAATTTGGTTGCCAGGGCAACAGAGCATCTAGCATTGCACAAGTGCTTAAATACATTTTTTATGAGACTGTATAAAATGGGAAAAGAAGAGGTGAACGGAAAGCAGTGGTGACACGGGGATCTTGTATAACGGCAAGCACACCATGACAAGTGGAGCAGCAGGTGGGCACACAGGTCTCCATACCTCTAAACTTTGGACAGTCTCCATGGCAGTGTGTTACTCTTATCAATTATAGCAGGATCATGACATAATCCAGGAAAAAAGCCCAAAGGCAATGTAAGCAGGAGGTAATCACAGAAAATCCCCTGTGTTAATAGCACGCGGAAAGAAAATGAGCTTTTATGTTGTGTTTGTCTGATATACTCATTGGAATGCATGCTGAAAGAGTAAAAGGAAAGGCTCCTGTGTTGACTTATGGAATTCAGTACAACTATTTTATTTTGCATCTCGCATTATTTACCAGCTTCAAAAGCACAGTGGCTGCAACTGAAATCTTGCATTTGGCCAGCCATCAGTATGTGTGTTTCACTGTTGAAGATAATGCCTGGTAATAAAGGTTGTGCTGCATGTCAAAGAGGAAACACGGGCAACAATTTGACATCAAAGAGAGCAGCTCCAGCAGTTTGCAGCAGGTTGGGAGAACTAGGAGGAAAGATCACAGCAGCACAGACAAAACAAAGAGAAAGCTGCAGGCCTCTCGCACTTCTAACCTATCAAATTTCCAATTTGACATCAGAAAACAGATGTCAGCTTCTAGGTCCTGTGGCGAGATATTTTTGGTTCATATGGTTCATCATGTAAAAATCCCTGATGTGATCCCAAAAATGGCATCGCCTGGCAAAAGCTTTATTGGACTGCCATCCCCTTTCCAGCTTAAATCCATCTCAGATCACCTCCAGTATCAGAAGCACTCAGCTAGCAAGTTGCAATAGGGATATGAAGATGTTTCCCAGTGGCAAAGATAAAGCTACTAATCCTTTTGCTCACAAAAGATACCGAATAGCTACTTGATGCTGAAGGATAAATATTGTATACAGTATCTAGAGTAAGTGATCTACTTCAGGCTGGCTGAGGCCATATGGTGTTCCACGGGGCCCATGCTTCACTTTCACAATTCAGGAAGAGGAGCCCAGGGGTAGGATAAGTAGCTAGAAGGCTCTCAAGTGTTTTTGTGCTCTGTGGATGGATGGTAACCACTATGGGGAGCTTGTCCTAATATCTGCACCAAACTAGCTGCTGTTCTATGTTTTCAGATCTCATCTATGTATTTCCACCCTCTGTCCTCATGTCTTGCCTCCTTTCCTCCCATCCTGATTTGTTGTCCCAGAGGCAATGAGAATAACATGGTCTATATGATACATAATGATTTTTTTTCCCCCTTTCTGTAGCTCTTTTATTTTGCTCTCCTTCTTCACATCTCGTCCCACTGGGATTCACACTCGTCATTGTTCTTAATATATTTAGAATTATTAGGCTAACTCTGCTCGCTTTCTTATAGCATTCCAGTCCTCAGCTTTCCCTCCAGCCTTTAACTTTAGAAGCAGTAACCCAGGCAGAATCACGTATTACTGTCCTGCAATGCATTTATTACTGATACTGAAATAAACATCTCAGGTCACTTTCTCACATGTGGTTCAGTTCACTTTTTTGGCAGTTTTATATTTATAAACATGAGAAACATGAGACTTGGTACTTCTTCAGTTTCTCATGTTTCTTTCTCCTGATATTTTTATCACTTGGTATCACTACGGCTGTCCTCCTCTGTCTGCTGGTGGTATGTGACGATAGTGGCCTGTCCTTCCATGATGGTTCTTCTTATAGCTGTCTGAGGTATTCACTAAGCACAGAGACAGTTTCTAGTGCACAATCAGCAGATGGATGCAATATCAGTTTCCTGTCTGCTAAGACTGATGCAGAAACTTGTATTCTCTGGTGAAGCTTTTTCATGTAATGTCTGTAAATTTTCAGGGATTTAGTGCGTGTGGGAAACAGTCCTGCAACAACACTGTCTTCCAAATTTGACAAGAACAGATACATTTCTGAAAATCTTTGTAGTTGACAATAATTGAAACACAGCCTAAGTTTTCATAATTTATCATTTAAAACTGATCAGAAAAGCAATTCAGATGATGCAGATTTAGCTATAAATGTCACAAAGGTATCATTTTTTTGTTCTTTTTCAGATGTTTTAGGCCATTGTGAAGTTCTGAAATAGTGTATGAGATTACTGTAATACATTTTGGCAAATGCAATGTGATGCCTGAAGGGAGACAGAACCTCAGACAATAAATACATCAGACCTAGGAGAGGTAAGTGTCAGACAAGCTTTTGAAAAAGTTTAGATCCACTGATATATTACTTTACTCAGTCTCTGGCCTTGCACTAGTTTCAAAACAACATTTATCTTAAAGCAGGCTCAGGCATACAATATGTCAAAATCTGCCACAAAGACATCATAGTGATAAACAAACATTTTCAAGCCACCCTACAGATGATTAACTGAAGCAAAGATAACAGCTGATGATTCATTGAGAAATGTAAGACTGGGGCAAAAAAGGGCGCTAATCTTGGCAGAGTGTGAAGCCAAGAACTACTGTAACCATGAAGAGAGAGAGCGCTGTAGCACATTGCCCTAGTTTCAATCTAGTTGTGTAGTTTTTGGAGTAAATAAGGTGCCGAAAAGAGAGAACTGCCTTCGAGGGACTGCAGGGAAGGAGACGGCACTGAATGGTATCAGATTGTCCTTTGAAGGTTTGCTTATTTGTTAAAAGATTGAGCCAGCTATTTATCGATCATTTATTTTCACTTACATAATGTGTTTTTATTGGCCCCAGATAATGCTTTTAAGATAAAAAAAAAATATTTAAAAATTGCAAATATTAACAGATGTGTAAGCATATAGTGCCTAAATAAGGCAGATTAGGGGAAATAAAGGATACGGCTGATGTTGAAAGCACCAGCCCTGAATGCAGTGAAGTGCAGTAGTTGTCTGCTGGAGTAGGAAGGTGTGTGCAGGTGCAGCTGTTTGTGAAGCACATATGGTGCATTACATTACTGATGTTTATTCTAAGAAGCAGTTGTAAGTTTTGTAGAATGTATTGTATATAGGGATGGGTATTGATAAGAATTTCACGATTCCGATTCCATTTTCGATTCTCTTTAACGATTCGATTCTTTATCGATTCTTATTTTTTAAAAAAGGAGAACACACGGGTCGATTAGCTTTGAACTTTGTTTTATATCTTATCTTTGAAAAAGACAGAAATGTAGGAGTAGCGTGACCTTACAAACCCAACAGTGAGATCTTAAGAGATCCACAGCCTACTGTTCCTCGATGGGGTGCCACGAGGACCCCAGAAAAAAAACAAGTTGTAAATGTAAAATAATAATAAAATAAATATTCTTTTGTAGCAATAACAAAGTATAACATAAATTATTCAGTGGCAATTACACAAGAATGTCCAGTAACATTTACACTCTCCTTTTTAAAAGTATACATGAGCTGGGCACTCAAAAATAAAACTATATCAGCAGCAACAAATACAATCTACTCAAGTCGAGTGGAACTGTGCACTGTGCAATTCTGCATCCATCAACTATGGAGAATTAAAAAGTCTTTTGCAGAAATATAAGCATATCTGCTTTTTCAGGAAGGATACGTGA
>VUQR01012459.1:0-16072 GCA_015108515.1 Hemichromis elongatus | reverse complement strand
TCCACACTTCAGTTTGTTTGCAGCTTGTAGGTTCACAGCTATCAAATGCCGGCATTTACTAAAAGAATTTGGACACATCTGGATCCTCTACATAGTCATTGTATTGAGGTACCAAAATGTTTCAAAGACAACATCACCCAAGACAACGGGATCTCCCCAGCACTGTTCAAATTGTTGCAAGTAAAAACAAGACCTGGAGAATGGGATTAAACAAATGCAAGAGGAAAAAAGAGCAGAAATGACAAAAATTCAACAACTTACAGAAATGTTAAAAGGAAAAGAGAAGCAGGGCTAGAAAAACTAAGAAATGCAGTGCAAGCACCAAGACATGGAGAAAAAAATGAAGGCCTGCAAGTAATATTTGATGAAGCACTGAGAAGCAGTGTTGGGGAGTAACGGAATACATGTACTTGCGTTACATATTTAAAATACAAAATATAAGTAACTGTATTCCGTTACAGTTACCGTTTAAAAAGGTGGTAATCAGAATAAGATTACTTTGTTGAAATGAATGGATTACACTGCAGTCTTTTCCTGTTTCATATGTTAGGCCAGTCTTTCTCAAACTGTGGTACTCCCTCTAGTGGTACTCGGGAAATCCCCAATTTTTTTTAAAGATTAAATATATACAATTGAGGAGATATACAAAGATGACATGAGAGTTCCCAAGGCTCTTCTGGGAGCCACAGTCAACCAGAAAATGTGTCTCCTGAGCGTCAGTCCTTCATAAAGAGCAGCCTTTTCTTATCCGCCAGCCAGCGCTCTGTAGCAGCCGCGACTGCTGGTGGGCTCGTTTCCCTGGGCCTTAAAACTGGAAAGGTGGCACGGCACTGTCACGCTGATAGTAAAGAAAAAAACACTGCCCTGTAATCCCAGCCACCATTGATTAGTCGGAGGCCCCGTGAGACTCAATGGGGGTGCGGGAGATGCCGTCTATGAGTTGGGGACTATGGCCTGGATGCCTGCTTTCTGTGAGCTCGAGAGTGGTACCATCACCCTGGCCAGAAAGAGAGAGGAGTTTCTCAGCCAGAGTAGCTCCGCAGCAGTAGCGCCTTTAGAGCGGTGTATTTCCCTTGGGATCCCTGAGGAGGGTCATGAAATGGTGTGTGGACAGCGGATCCAGCGCCACCATCACATGATGTTATTTCATGTCGTCGGCTAAAACACCATGAAGAACAAACTGAGCTTCCATGAAGGAGAGTCGTGAAGCCAAATATCCAGCAGCTTAGCCCCACAGCAAAAATTAAAAGGTACAGCTCTATCACTTCCGACATAAATGAAGACAGAAAACTAAACAGCAGTGACGTTTGTAGGGTTACTGAAGTTGGACTAGCTGGTATATAATGTGATCGCTAGTGACAGCTATGTTAGAATAATATAAACACAGTGAAGCTGGAGGATGAATGCTAACTTTTTCGACTCAATAAAAGTTAACGTGAAGGTTCCCTATGGTTAGGGACAAATGCAAACACATGGTAGGATGCTGTAAATGGACCAAACTTCAGAGAACAACTGCAATATAAGGTTAGTCATTAATATACTGCTGTATGGGCTGGGCTATCGTTACATCATAAGGTTTTAAAAACTGAGCTTTAAAATGAATAGTGATGATAAAAACAGAGAGAGGCCAACAGTGATGAATGACTTTTTGGGGGGCTTGTTCAGAATAAATTGAACAACATACAAAGCATTTAAACATGTTAAAAACCCAACAACCTTAATAAATGCTAAGTAGATTGGAAGCAGGTTTCATCGGGTCATCACTTTAAGACCAGATATTCCACCTGCTGTGCCTGTTTAAATGCAGTACAGTTGTTATTAATATCACTTGACACATCCTGTTTATGGCAGTTAAAACAAATAACACTAACCTAAGAAATATAACTGTCTTGTGTAAACTGTATGTGGTGTTATATAGGGCTATACTACTGTCCTTTAATGTCAGTCATATGGGTGGTACTTCAACAGCCATATATTTTATGAGGTGGTACTCATTGTGAAAAGTTTGAGAACCACTGTGTTAGGCTGTGCCCTTTCTATTTCTGGTAATTTCACGCCGGTGGAAACCCAAACAAAATGTGCAATAAGAGGCTCTAATGCCTGTGTCTGAACCTCACATCCCATGTCACCTCTAATTTTCATGATGTGAAGAAATATTTTTTAAAATTATTACTCAAAAAATTATTTAATATGGAATCAATAGGCAGAGTGTTAGAGGCATAGCTCTAAAGAATGTAGCCTCATGGGCAGAGTAGTCCGTGCTGCAGGGAGAATTCACCGCCATACCTATAATGTGTCTGTGAGAGTGAGGGAGGGAGAAAATGGAGAGTCGAAAAAAGTAGGAGTTGTCACCGACCAGAAACAGGAGATGGAAGCATGTAAATATAATAATAATCACTGCAGCCAAAAAGAGTGCCTGATGAGCCAGCTGTTAAATCAGCTGTTAAGACTCAACTGTACAGTTAAGACTCGACTTTACAGTGTGTTCGTGTTTTCCTCTGAAAAAATAAGTTCCATTGGAGCAGCCTTTCAACGCCTCTCTCTGTCTCTCGCTTGCAAAGTTGACCCAAACAACAAAAGTAAAGTTAGTTTTTGGCTACGGAACGCAATGCATTAGCCAGAGGTCTTTTTACTACAGTTATTTACACGCAGAATAATTTTCTATACGAGACCTTACATAATGTCCACCCTACTATTACTCATTTTATATTAGGATTTAAAAATCTAGGTGGTATTGGTATGTTAAGTAAGCTTGAGTAATAGTAATAAATCACACAGCAATGGTACATTTATTTATTTGTAAAAAGCATGATGATATATTAAGTAATCCAAAGTATTCAGAATACGTTACTCTCATTGAGTAACGTAATGGAATACATTACAAAATACATTTTGGGGCATGTATTCTGTAATCTGTAGTGGAATACATTTTAAAAGTAACCTTCCCAACACTGCTGAGAAGAAACACACAAATGATGACAAAGAAGCAGCAAGAATCAGTAGACTGACAAATTCAGTGTAAGCTCCAAAACCTGGAAAGGCTTCCAGGTAATGTTTGATAAAGTGCTGAGAAGAAACAATGAAATGCTAAAAGAGAAGGAACAGCAGGATGCAGGACACGGAGAAATGCAGAGCAAACTTCATATCATGCATAGTTACACTAAAAACATGTTTTGCAAGCTTCAGGTCACTGAGAAAAATATTGAAGGCTTGTGCGTTATGTTTGATGAAGTATGCAAATAGTGACAATAAGGAACAACAACAAAAAAGCAATACACAAAGAGATGTTGTGCAGGCTCAAAACTGTGAAAGCAATAGCCCATCATATGCTGTACAAGCTCCACAACATTGCAAAGAATAATGAAGGTTTGCATGTGATTAAAGAGAATGTCAAACAGGAGGTAATTTACCAACAGATGCAGGACATGCTCTAAGAAAAAGAAAAGAAAATGGTAGCATTGCAGGAAATGTTTGATAAAGCGCTTCAAGAAAATGCAGACATGCTAAAAGAAAAGGAACAACTTGAAGACACCCAGAGAAAGATGCAGCATATCCTCCGAGGCTTTGGAAAAAAAATACAGAATGGCAAATATTTTACAATAAAATGAAGGACAAAAATCTTGAACTTGAGGAACAGCAACAGCAACTGGAGAAAAAAATGCAGACATATACGGTTCTAATTCCAAGAAATAGTGAGCAAAAAAAGCTATTTATAAGCATTGCAAATGGGTATTTGGAAAGCCCTTGAAAATATGCAAACACTGAAATGTAGGAGAAGCAACAACAGGAAAAATCTTAGAAAGACACGCAGTCTTCAATTGAATAACTGATGAAGAGATGTGAGGAGCTACATGCCATCCATTACAAGGAACAACAAAGAAACAACTATGCATGCGAGAGGCAAACAAAGAACTCAAAGAGAAAAAAATAACAAAAGGAAGAAACCTTAGAAGAACTGCAGAAGAGAAGTAAGAATCTTGAGGTGCAGCATGAAGAACTTTTCAGTGACATGACAAACCTCATAGCTCAGAACAAAGATCTGCAGGAACAGTGCCTGAAAAAGAAGAGAAAGCAGATCCCTTCTTCACTTCAAGCTGGAGAAGAGTTGCCTCATCTTCTTCCTACAGTGCCAAATTAAACAATATAATATACAAAAAAAAAAATCAGTATTTTGAGTGTGAGATAAGTGCTATTTTTATGGTCACTGCATCCAGTCATTAAGATGAGTCACAAGACAGCTGCTGAACAGGGCAACTTGCTTCTTTGTGTTGAAGTAATGAGTTGGTTTAGAAATTTTTAGATGGGAAACTGTTCTTGAAATGCACTGAGAGAGTGACAAAGCTGTGCAGGAAGTGTGATTTTATCATGGTGGAAACAAAACAGCCAAAGTAAGAAGGAACGAAGATGTTTATCAAATGTGAAGCGTAGTTTTTATCTTCTTTTGCTGCTTGTTCACTGAATTTTGGTCGGAAAGTGATGAAACTTCCACCGACGGCGTGTCCATGTACAGGCCATCGGGTGAGAAAGCGGATATCTCACTGATTCTGATGCGTCGGGTCCACACTTCGTGTTTACATCTTTGTGTGGAATGTGTTTACCTTTTCTTATTTGCTGTTGTGCTGGTGAAGCTACAGGCAAGATATGCGTCATAATATTTTCTAGTGTTTGGCTTGAAAGGAAGTTTGTTTGAAAGCATATGTGGCGATGCTTCATTATCTGCTTTGCCTTTTGTGGGGGTGTGCCCCCTACTTTGGGAACCACTGTATTACCCTATCACATTGTCTCTCTAACTCCACAATGAAACAGTGAAATTCATTCTGACCTTTTCTGTACCCATTGTTTGGCAAATGTGTTTATGGATACATATTTAAACGCCGCTCGCGTAATATGGGCGAATAAACTAACAGAGCAGCGAGATTAGCTAAATTACAGCCGGCAAATTTTTTCACCATCCGTGATGTAACCCACGTGAAACTCTCAACACCCCACGTTACATCATGACCTTCACAGGCCCACTAAATGCGTCTGCCCCGCCCGTGCCAAAACCGCGAACATAAAAAAAAACAGCGGTATATATTTTGTTTTTATATCAGACACCTTTAGTCTCTCACTAATGACAATTTTTTAATGAGATTGTATATTTTATTTTTTAACTGTTACTTTTAGGTATTTTAATGTGGATGAAAATTAATTAGGCAGTCGTTGTAGAGCCCATTTTGGGGTCCTTGAGCGGTGCATGTGTTGAATAATTCGAGAAGCTTCGCAGTTATTTTGCCGTTGCAATCCAGAGGCCAGCAGTCCTAAAAAAGCTGAGCTCTAGGTGGTTTTCTGAGGAGACCCTGCGTTAAAGTCTGAATTTTTATTTTAGCATTCCTTGCTGCCGAACTATCTGAAGAGTGCGCTTTGACTTCAAACGCTGTAGTTTTTCAAATTGAAGTTGTCAAGTCTGTTAGCTGAGTTGTGAAGATGTTGAGCGTCACCAGAAGCGTTTCAAGGACTCTTCCCTTGAGGAACAACATCAGAAACGTGTCGTCCTTGATTAAAAAGGTGAATGTCAAACAGTTAAGTAGATGTATGAGCGTTACATTATGATGTGGCTATTAGCTTGTTAGCTTTAGATGCTAGCAGCGTAAGCTTGAGGACAGCATATTTAGTCGTGTCGCTTTGTCGCTAATAAGGATTACAGTTCAACTGACACTGTAATAAATGTGTCACGAGGAGAGATGTGCAAAAACATAGTGTTCAGCCGCCGCTCTTGCATTTGATGCGTGTTTCATATCTGTTGGGCTAAGCTAACACGTGCTAGCCCACTTCATTTGATACCTAACCTACTTGGCAGCTGTTATTCAGAGAGCGGTGATTAGAGATGCTAGCACTACTTGCTTCGTCATCTGCTTAAATAATTTTCTCTAATATGTGAGTTTTAAAGTTCGTTTTAAGCTGGTTCCAAGGCTGCAGCAGAGCTGCGGGTCTGTGACCTTCAGTGAGGCCTCCCCTCCTCCATCATGCTGCTCCACAGTTTAAGTAACGCGTTCAGAATTTGGTCTTCTACAGGCTTCGCTTAGCTGGATTACAGTATTAAGAATGGTTACTTGTCACATGTGCTTGTTTTGATCACTAATATTTTGTTTGAGTAGGTTTAACTGCTGTGTAACTGCGTTGTTCTGTATTCTCAGGCATGTTGGACCGGCTTCCAACCAGATGCTCTCCGAGCCCTCACCAGAAGAGACTATGCGTGAGTAGTTTTTGCATTATATGAACGTGCACTATAAGCAGGACGTTGGTGCCGCATTGACAATTTTTGTTTGTCATTTAGAAGTAAAACTATACATCCACACGCTAATGGCTGTGATTCATATTCCTAATTTAAGAGACTTTCTTTGTCACCTGATAGAATGTCATATTCTGTTGTATTGGTATTTCTAAATTGAAGTCGGAGTAATTTGGATCTTTGGATGTAAATATGAATCCTCCTGAATTTGTTACTGTCACTGTTTGTGCTTCAGGTCTGAAGCCGTGAAAGGTGCAGTCATTGGGATTGACCTGGGAACCACAAACTCATGTGTTGCAGTCATGGAGGGCAAACAGGCCAAGGTGATGCTTTAGATGATTCAAATTATTTTTTTTAATCTCCTATATTGAATCTAGCAGAATGTATGTACATGGAGCCCACCCTGAGGGCTAATACTAGAGAACTTTTAAGAAGCGGATGAACTAAATATTGTGTTAATTGACATGGTGGAAGTTTGTTACTGCATGTGTAACTAAAGCAGAACAAGAGGAGAAAAATCAGGTTTGTTAAATAGATGGGCCCGTTGGAACTGATACAGCATGGCTCAAGAGCCTCACTGCCTCAGGATAGGATTGATAAGTTAAACATCAGATTAATGCATGCCTAGTAAAGAAATGGGTGACTTGGTGTAAACATTTTTTTTTTCTACCTTCTTGAGAAAAATCCTAAAAAAAAAATATCACTCATTGAGTTTCCTTCTTCTCCTTGGTAAAACAATGATTCCTCCAATCTAAATGTTTTCTAATCTCTGTTCAGGTGCTGGAGAACGCAGAGGGAGCCAGGACCACTCCTTCAGTCATTGCTTTCACAGCAGATGGTGAGCGTCTGGTCGGCATGCCTGCTAAACGCCAGGCTGTCACCAATCCTCAGAACACACTGTATGCCACCAAAAGACTGATTGGACGGCGCTTTGAAGACCCAGAGGTTCAGAAAGATCTGTGAGTTCATTTCTGGCCTTTTAAAACATTCAATTATTGCACTGAAATCTCAAACCAAAGGTTTCTTTTTTAAGTGTTGGATATAATGAAGGAAATTAACTTAGTTGGGTAAAAAATGACCTCGTTTCTATTAACAGGAAGAATGTTCCCTACAAGATTGTGCGTGCATCAAATGGCGATGCTTGGGTTGAGGCTCATGGCAAAATGTACTCTCCTAGCCAGGCAGGAGCCTTTGTTCTCATGAAGATGAAAGAGACTGCAGGTATAGTTGTGCCGACAGTCAAAGGGATCATTTAAATGTTTTGCACATGTGAGCATTAGTTTTGATTACTTCATATTCATGTTGTAGAGAGCTACCTGGGAACCACAGTGAAGAATGCTGTGATCACTGTTCCAGCCTACTTTAATGATTCTCAGAGACAGGTATGCACACAGGCTTCCTATTGAAGGAAACTTTGCTGAAAGTTTTCACACGAGCACCAAAATATGAATGTTTCAAAGCTGACCTCAGGCCTCCAGCAGGGTCTTTTAAGAAAAGCTCAGCTTTTGAGAAGTGAATTATCGTTTTCCTTCTATGACACTGACAAAATTCAGGGGTTACAACCTGTAGCAGACTGTATCATGTTTCCACTAGGTGGAGCAACACCTTCAACTTCTTTAAAACCATTTTACATTCATGGATTTTAACCTCTTAAAACATGATTAACTGATGCGCACATGCTTAAAGTATAGTTTTACATTCAGTTAGGATGTGATACTGATGATATTCTGTCCCCTCCACATATTTGTGTGATGCAGTATGACTTCATTGTTTAGCGCTGATGCTATTTTTGAAACAAAAACAATCCACACATCCAGGCAGGACAGCACTGAAGTAAAGTTAACCTCGCTTGCACAGGATGGAATGAATTGGCCAAGTTCATGTTCAAATCTTCAAGAGTGTGTAAATAAAAAAAACATACACTTTCTTTCTGGCTTTTTTTTTTTTTTTCAGTTTAAAAGCTAGTTAATAGTATCAACAAGTTGCCATGGTAACTGCAAAGAAATCCTAATCCTTTAGGTCAGCTTGATGCAATACAATGACTGAAATCAGGAAGACAATCAATCAGATCAATACATTGCTTTCCCCTTCTTAGTACATTCCCTGATGGTGTATCAGCCAGAAAGAAATGTATTTACCTACTAAAGTCATAAGGATGTCCTTCCAAACAAGCAGCTTTGCGTTTTCTCCTGTTTTTGCTGCTCCAAGTTTTTGATAAGTCTACCTCAGTCTCAGAACACTTAAGGTGATAAGTGGATGTCAGATAATTGGCTCTGTGTCCTTTTTGCCACTTTGGAATGCACTTGATAGAAGTAACGACTCATCTTCGATACTTTGACTTATTTCTTTGACAGGCCACCAAAGATGCCGGGCAGATCGCTGGTCTGAACGTTCTGCGTGTGATCAACGAACCAACTGCTGCTGCTCTGGCCTACGGCCTGGACAAGACCCAAGATAAGATGTCAGTAGAAGAGAACCTGCTGACGTTTACTTCTATGTTTCTAAGAAAGATGATAGATGATCCTGCACATAGAAAAATAAAACAGCTGGCTGATTTACAACATTCTGGCTTGGTTGTTGTTAACCTGTATGTATGTGTTTCCAGTATTGCTGTGTATGATCTAGGTGGAGGTACTTTTGACATCTCAATCCTGGAGATCCAGAAGGGAGTTTTTGAGGTAAAGTCCACTAATGGTGACACCTTCCTTGGAGGAGAGGACTTTGATCAGCACCTCCTCAGACACATTGTTAAGGAGTTCAAGAGAGAGGTGGGTATTCCAACAGTCTTTAAGCCTTAATCTGTTTGTGGAGTTCTGTGTTTTCATCCTGCGCCTTTTGTTTTCAGTCCGGTGTAGACCTGACAAAGGATAACATGGCTCTTCAGAGAGTCAGAGAGGCTGCTGAGAAGGCAAAGTGTGAGCTGTCCTCTTCACTGCAGGTACTCTGAGCTTTTATCCTCATGGGAAACTAACGAGTTTAAAATGGTTACACTAAATGGCTGATGTTTAACAGATGCTTTAGCATGTTTTGAGTTTGGTTTTAGTGCTCGTCATTACATGTCTCTGTATGTTGCCAGCTCTCAGTCAGCTGTCCAGATAGTCAGTGTCTGGCTCAGTGTTACAGTGCTGGTAGATAAAGCTCCTGTTTTTTTTGCTTCAGTGCAGCAGGTTCTGTTTTAGAATCTGCTGCTGCTGTGCTGCTACAGGACCTGGCCCAGTGAGAGTGGACTGTCCTGATTCTGACCGCAGGCCAGGCCTAGTACAGGGTCGCACAAAATGAACCACAGTGCCGATTTAAAAGCATTTTGTAACTCTTTAAATACCTAGTGATCTTCCTTCTCTCTCTCCTACAGACTGACATCAACCTCCCCTACCTGACTATGGATGCCTCCGGTCCCAAACATCTTAACATGAAGCTAACTCGTGCTCAGTTGGAAGGCATTGTTGCTGATCTGATCCGCCGCACCGTAGCTCCCTGCCAGAAGGCCATGCAGGATGCTGAAGTGTCCAAGGGAGACATCGGAGAGGTGCTGCTGGTGGGAGGCATGACGCGCATGCCCAAGGTACACAAGACAGATTTAAAATCACCAAAGTGCATGAAATAACTCGGCACACACACGCTTTGGGGACTAGATGGAGTAAACGAGTAAGTGCTGCAGCTTCCATGGCAATGGCTAGTTAATAGAAGACACGGGGGAGTTTACTTTTGCTTTGTTTTTCCTTTGTCTTGTTTTTTGGTAGCTGAGCTAACATGTGGCACGCTTGAGTTGGGCAGCTTGACAGTTGAATTGTTGGTTCATTACTGGCTCATTAACTTTGATCTATCTGCACAACAGTAGTCCACCAACAATAAGAACATAGATATGTACAGCGCCTTTACAAAAGAGTAAATAAATGATAATGTCTTTGCGTTTTGAATGTGATTTTTATAATTGGCACTTGTTTCTAAAATGCTCATTGTAATGCCTGCATAACACCTAATTAATAACACTTTCGCCCCTCCCCACCTCTGACCTGCAGGTTCAGCAGACGGTGCAGGATCTATTTGGCCGAGCCCCCAGCAAGTCTGCGAACCCCGACGAAGCTGTTGCTATTGGAGCAGCCATCCAGGGTGGCGTTCTGGCTGGCGATGTAACCGATGTGCTTCTTTTGGATGTGACTCCACTGTCGCTGGGTATCGAGACTCTGGGTGGTGTCTTCACCAAGCTCATCAATAGGAACACCACAATTCCCACCAAGAAGAGCCAGGTACTTAAAGCAGTGCTGCAGTCCCACAGTCTCAGTGAAGCCCCACATGATCTACAGTGTCACATGTTCCCCTTTTAGGTGTTCTCCACAGCAGCTGATGGACAGACTCAGGTGGAGATCAAAGTGTGTCAGGGTGAGCGAGAGATGGCGACAGACAACAAGTTGCTGGGTCAGTTCACTCTGGTCGGAATCCTCCCGGCCCCTCGCGGAGTCCCTCAGATCGAGGTCACATTCGACATCGACGCCAACGGCATCGTCCACGTGTCGGCCAAGGACAAAGGCACAGGACGCGAGCAGCAGAGTCAGTGAACTGAACACACAGTAAACCAATCTAAAAGCTGAGAATACTTTTAAATTTATTTTTCATAATTTGCATTAGCAGATTATCAGGTAACGTGTTCATGTTTGAGATGTGGAGGTTAATAATTATGCATGTTGCTGTAAGCACATGCATAATTATTCAGCAAATAGCTCTTATTTAATCTTTTTTCCAGAACTGTTTTTTCCTGCCTTATGACTCAGGTCATGTCCACACGAACAAGTTTTTGTGTGGAAAACGTATCTTTTTCTCTCAGTTTTGGCCTCTGTCTACGCTGAGCCGGTGTTTTTGGTCAAGGAAAACGGAGCTTTTTAAAAACTCCGTTTTCGCAGTCCACACTCCTGCGCATAACACAGAGGCTTTCGAAAATGATGACCCATTTTAGTCATATGATGCAGTCATGTGACCAACTCGACTAAGATGGCTGCATTATACAGAAGTTTTGTTTCCTCTCAATTTTGACACCCCTATTAAAGATTAATATCAGTTTGTACATGCTCCAGAAAGCTTTTCTTCATCTGCGACATTTCAAAGAGCCGTAAATTTATCCATAAATTAAATAAGTGGCAGACAGACAGGACGCAGGTGGAATTGTTTGACGTTTAACGCACATGCACAGTACAGGAACATAAACGTTTTAGTGTGGAGCATTTTTAGACGAAAACAGTTTTCAAATTTATCCCGATAAGTGTAGACTTGGCCTCAGTTTGAACTGGTGTCTGTAAAAGTCAAAGTGAACATATAAATATCTCATTTCCTCATTTACAGTTGTGATCCAGTCATCAGGAGGTCTCAGTAAAGATGACATTGAGAACATGATCAAGAATGCTGAGAAGTATGCAGAGGAGGACCGGAGGAGAAAGGTAACAGGCAGCAGTGAAATCTCACAGGCTTGATTGATGGGCACTTTATTGTTAACAACTCAGTGCTGCAAAGAAAAATGGGTGTATTCAGCACAAGTTCAGATTTATTTTTTACAAGGCTCAATCCTAATGGGACATGTCAAAACACTTTGTGCTGTACAGACTTGAAACTAGTTGCTGAAAAAGGACTCGAGGCTCCTTTTCCACAATTGTGTGTGCAGGCATTTCCACATTAGGCCTAGAAGTTGCACACGTCTTACACACATGGTCATGGTTCACCGCTGTGTTTTAGTATCTGGTCAAATACAGAGTTGTCTTGTTGCAGGACCGTGTGGAGGCTGTCAACATGGCTGAGGGCATCATTAATGACACAGAATCCAAGATGGAAGAGTTCAAGGACCAGCTCCCTGCTGATGAGGTAACGATGCACACTTTTTAATATACTTAGATGAACTCGATGTTTCTTGCTTGATTTTAATCCTAGTTTCACCCTATTTGTGTGAAATCAGTGCACCAAGCTGAAGGAAGAGATCTCAAAGGTCAGGAATCTGCTGACTAACAAGGACTCTGAGACAGGAGAGACCATCAAGCAGGCTGCAACCAACTTGCAGCAGGCATCACTAAAACTGTTTGAAATGGCCTACAAGAAGGTAGGAAGTGTTTACTTGCCTTGGATAGCATATGTTGGTGTGTACTGTAAAAGTCTTGACCAAAACCTAATTTTAACACATTTTGATTCCAACAAATTTTTAAATCAGGAAACTGCTAATAAGAACAGTTCGACAGGAATAAGAGTATTTTTTTGACAAATAATGTTAGTATCCAAGAGCCTATTTGCTGAAAACAAGGCATATCTTATGTCCAATGTTAAAATTTGCCCAAGCTAGAGGTGAACAAACCTAAAAGAAGTCAAAGGATACACAGATTAGAGGTTTGCAACATCATGGACTTCATTCTGTTCAGTATTTGTGAAAGTCTGTTATTCCTTTTGTTCCTGCAGATGGCAGCAGAGCGGGATAGCAGCAGCAGCAGCAGCAGCAGCTCCAGTTCTTCAGAAGGAGAGAAGAAAGAAGGCCAACAGTAGAGCTTACTAGCACTTAGCTGTCATAAGATGACCATGACAGCAGAGGACTGTTTGGCTTGTGTGGTGGACTAGGCGGAAGGATGATCGCTCGAGTCATTCTTGCGTAACACATTGTTCTACTGTGTTTTGGCAGTAAAAATAGAAAAGATAAATGTCAGTGTATGTTCCTCCTTGTCTTGTGATATCCTGTTATCCTGTTTCTAATTTAACTGTCTGAAAAATATGTTTATTTTTACAAAGATGTTAATTTCCATTGTGAGGTAGTGAAATATTTTCTTGTTGAAGATATCACATGTTTCTTTTGTTCAGTTTCTGAAAGCGGGATGCTCATTCATAGCACTTATTTGTACCGGTTTGCTCTGAGAAGTGTGGTACAGAGGGCATTCCTCTGAAGAACTCTGAATAAGAGAAATCTACCTTTGGTGTACTCTAAACATGTTGGAGGCTGCCAGTCCCCTCCGTGTTCTGAGTGCACTTGATTGACTGGTATTCATTTCATCACTTGGAACAACTGGGTTTGTGATTATATGGTCACATTTTCTGGCATCACGCCAGTTCCTTAAACGGTAAATTCAAAGTATGTCTGTGAGATGAGAATTTTAAGTATATAATAAGTATGTGAGAAGCTCCCTTGTAGTTCTTTATACACTTCTTTGGTCACCTTAAACCAAGCTTGGGTTAAGCTCTACACGATATGGGATGGGATAGCCAACTGGCTGCTGAAATGACATCATGGCTTGATTCAGACAGACAGCGGGAGAAAGGGCTTGGAAATTTAAAAAGAAAAGTCATGCATGAGGAGTGTGAACCCAGCTGTGCCATTTGTCGACTGCCAGAAACTGCTCTGTGTAAAGTGACTTCCTGTGTTCAGCACTCTACTTTAAAAGAAGCAGGAAGTAGTGGATTGAATTGAAAGGTTCTGTTTATTGTGGGGGGATGGGTGATTATATTAATGAAGTGAGTAAGGATCATAGTAACTTGCCTTTTTTAAAATAAAAGTGTAAAAGATGAGTATTGTGGTTTTTTTTGTTTGTTTTCTCTTTATTTTAAAGGTTTCTGCCACTTCACTGATTTTATTTTCTTGTGATCGTTTCACATCATGAAACCATAGTATTGGACAAGGATAATGTGAGCAAAGAAATCAATTTTTAAAAACGTAATTTATTAAGGAAGAAAAGAGCCAGGTAAGCTGGGTTATGTGTGTAACCAAGTCTACTTGCTCCAGAAACCTAATAATTCAGTGTGCCCCCCCCTTAACAAGAAAGACTGCAATAAAGTATGATGATGATAATCATTTAGCCTTTCATACTACATTGGAACAGCTTTGGCCCACACTTATTTACAGGATTGTTATAATTCAGCATGAATTGCCTTTTTAAGGGCTGCATCTATCCCAATAGGATTTAAGTTCAGACTTTGAATATGCTCAAAACTGAGAAAGCTTTGTGTCCTGAGGTTCCAGAACGCTTAGCTTATACAGGAATACAATGATCCTAATAACACCAGCAAGTCCATTTCTGAAAGGTACAACAAACTGATGGTCATACACAACCACCACCCCATCATGTGGCAGGCAAGAAGTATTTCTTAGATCTAATGAAGGCCAGTATCCAGCTGCCTTTGTGTTTCTCTCTTGTCTATGGATCAAGACTGAAGAGAATGTATGCCAGATGTGGTCTCTGAATGCTAGCTCAGTTCCATTGTGCTCATTGGGCTGTGAATGACGGTCCCACTAAAGGATGTTGGACCTTTATGCCAACCTCACAGAATCAGTTCTGAGTTTGGTCAGAAATATGCTGGAGGTCATTTTATAGGGCTCTCTTAGTGCTTCTCATGTTCCTCCTTGTACAAGAAAGCATCTGCAGTACTGGCTTAATTCCCTTTTACAACGCTGTTCAGCTGTCCTGCTATAATGGCCATCTCTTGGTATCTCCTCCACACTCCTGAGACTGGGCTAGGAAACGCAGCAAACCTCGCAATGGCTTGTATGGATCTGCTGTCCTTGAAGAGCTGGATTACCTGTGTAACTGGAATGGGATGCACTGGGAAAAAGAACACTAGTGAAAAATCAGCCCTTGACCACCACATGAAAAATGATCCCAACAGCATTACAACTGAATGCACAATTATGAGTATACATGTGTTTGTTTAGGAAATACACTGCTCACTTATTTTAAGCATGAAATATATATGATATACATATTTAACCAATTTTGATTGGTAAACCCAGCAAAAAGTCATGTTTTCAAGCATTTTTTCTTGATTCGATAATGTTGCATAAAATAACCGAGAGAACATTTACAATAAATTAGTGGGTCCTGCTTACTAATATGTGTTTTTAAACATCTGCTGTGTTAAAAATACATCTCAAAGTTCTGTGCTGCTATACCTCTATGGTGTGGCTAACATATGTTGTTAAATTCCAGAAACTTACCATTTCTCTAAAAATAAATAAAAAAACAAAAAAACACATAGAAAGAGGATATCATATCTTTAATGTCATCATCTCAGGTACAAAGTGTTGGCTGTTAGCATAAAGCTTATTTTAAACCAACGAATAACTCTGGGGCTGTGGTATAAGATAAAAAAAATGATTTTGAATTGTAAATCATGCACTCCTGTAGTAGTACAAAAGAATCAAAACACAAAGCAGAATAAGTCACATTTAAATGTACTGTTAGCCTTTGATTGCACTGCAGATGACGAGCTGTGGCGATCATAACTGAAATATTTCTGTGAAACTGATGCAGCCCTGACATAACCTTTGGTTGCTTATCGGAATGAAAGAGGGGATTGTGTGTTTGCATAACAGTAGTCCTTATTTTACATTCACTGTAATCAGTGTTAGGCTAAAAGTTACTTCTTCATTTTGTCCAAAAAGCTTTGTGACTCATCAATTCATGTTGTGTATGTGTTAGTCCCTGTAGGGAAATTACTCCTCTGCATTTATCCCATTCACCCAGTGAAGCAGTGGGCAGCCACTTCATGTTGGCATCCAGCAGGGGGAAGCAGTGTATTTTTTAAGTGGGTAGACTGCCTCAACATGCTTGAGGTCACTACAGGTCCTTCTCAAAAAATTAGCATATTGTGATAAAGTTCATTATTTTCTGCAATGTACTGATAAACATTAGAGTTTCTATATATTTCAGATTCATTACACACAACTTAAGTAGTTCAAGCCTTAAATTGTTTTAATATTGATGATTTTGGCATACAGCTCATGAAAACCCAAAATTCCTGTCTCAAAAAATTAGCATATCATGAAAAGGTTCACTAAACGAAAGTGTT
>VUQR01012458.1:96578-107181 GCA_015108515.1 Hemichromis elongatus | reverse complement strand
TCTTGTGTTCTGAGGGCCTCTGGATGTCTGGAGTCTTGAGCTCCTCCATACCTGCCCTGGAGGACGGGGCTGTGGCTCCCCACAACCTCTAGCAGATCATTACATGAAGGAACCTTTTAAATACAAGCGCGCTCATGCTCACAGATGCTCACAGGTGTACACACGGGTGCTCACACACACAAACTACACCCTTTTTGGCTCCTACCTCAAAGCACACTGCGCTGTCGATCTTACGTGCTGCACAATAATGTTTAATATTTAGTATTTACTGATATATTCCCATAGATCATCGTGATGTTGTTTATTATATTGCTCTCTTTTTCTTCTGCTTGTTTTCTCTTTTTTCTTTCTCAACAGGTGATCCCGGTGATTGATATATGTATTTTTTGTCTGCTTATTTTGTTGTTTTTTGTTTTTTTACCCTTTATCCCCGTCCCCCTTCTCCGTTGTTTTTCTTTCCCTCTTTCTTCCCCCCCTTTCTTTTCCCCAGTGAAGTCTGTCCCGTATTTAGCAAGTGAAAATAAAATAAAATAAACAATAAATGGTGAATCAAATAGACCATTACGGCAAGGCTGGGATGGTCCATTTGGTAAAGTAAATCTGTTGGGCATCTTTCTTCGCCTTTAGACAATAATTCTGATGGCAAAAGAGACAAACAGGACAGGCAAAAAAAAAGAAGTAATACAATAGTTACTTTCATAGTAATTAATTATTTTCAGAATCTTGTAACTCAGTTACTTTTTTGAAGAAGTAACTAGTAACTATAATTAATTGCTTTTTCAAAGTAACTTGCCCTGCACTGCCCCTAGCGCACATACACGCACACACTGGCGTTACGTTTGGGCTGCAGCCCTTTTATTAGTTGCAACACAAATTGCCGTTTTGTAAGCCTTCAGCTCAGGACGCAGACACTCCTGGTTCGTTGCCCCCTGCCTCCTGCCCAGCTGTCACTAAATACAGAAAACACAGACCCATAGTCAGTCAACCTGGCCTGGCACACCTGTTCCGACCACACCTCCATGTCTGCCCCTGCGAGCTCACTGTGTCCCTCCTCTGCAGCAGGCCAGAGACCACACCTCCGCCACTAGTCCATTTTTAGTCCATTTTTTATCAAAGTCTAAAATGCTGATGTTCCAGATGCAAAAATGTGTTTTCTGTACTCTATAATTAAAAAATTGTAAACATCAATTAGTCTTTTTACAGTGATAAACCTGCATCACACAACACAGTGTGTCCCAGGAACACAGAAGGGATGGATTCTGACATTAGGCTTCTTTCGTGGATGTTGAATTAAAATTATTTGTGATTTTTATCTGTGCAGTTATTAAATATTAAATAAAAAAAAAGTTTTCTTTAAAAATCAATAACGTTTCTAAGTAACTAAGCAGAGTACGATATGGCACTTGATTGTATTCACCTTACAGTTGTAGATTTATCTGCAGAAGTGCTTAAATGAGCTCCACTGATAAACGACACCGCTATTGCATTAACTTTATTATTATAGTACTGTGCATGGACTTTTTAGCATAACTTTGTTTAGTCTCACATAAGCAGACTTTACTCTTTCTATATTAGCTGCATTAATCTGTTAATAATTTTAATATTCATGAAGTCACGCCGAGTAAGCCAGTGTTAATAACCTCCATGAACCTCTTTATTGGTTTCTACGTGAACTCTGGTAACCAGGATGGAGTTATGAATCTCTTATTTATCATTTAACATGATAGTTTGGAGCCAGTAAGAACACTGAATGCTGATAAAAAGGCTTGCATGTTTGCTCCGTCTTTGCAAATCAGTCATGCATTTTCCAATTACAGCTCTACAGTCACCAGACCATTCGGAACCACCAGAGCAGAGACAAACAAGAAGATTAAGAAAAAATGATATGACACACAATCACATCTCTAACCAGACCATGACAGAAATAACCAACACAGTCGGACCCTTCACAGGAAAGGCAAAAATGGAAATCTTTAAACTGTGAGGGCGAAGTGAGAAACAGGCAAAAAAGATATGTGGTGACGACAGAAGTTGTTGTGATTGATTACATGTGATGTAGAGCAATTAAAAGAAATTAACAATTTGCATTTTAATAACATTATTATCATCAGTTAAATGAATTCATTAGTCTTGATTAGTTTGGTATCAGTATGACAAGTGCAGCTCAATAGAGCGTGATGACACTAATAGAGGGCTGAGGAACGCAACAGAGCTGAGACAGATAGGAGGCTTGTGGTGAAGGGGGGTCATATATGTATGGGGAGGGGGGGATTTTGTAAGATAAACAGCTTCTAAAAACTGTGTATGAAGAGTGCTGCACACACACACACACACACACACACACACATGCAAATCCCATCAGTGTTTGGCTCAAGCTTGCATGTTTTCTGCCTCAGATGTTAGGTATATAACTTTCAAATAGTGGCGCAAGCCTCCAGAGATTTTGCATGGGTTTAAGTCTTCCATTGTTTGGACTAAAATGACCCTGACCCTAAAAAAAGATGGGATCTGACTGGGATTTCAATATGGGAGGGAACTACGGTTTCAGGCCTGCCATTGGAATGAAAAAGAATTGGTAGATAAAATAGACAAAAATCAAGACTGACTGATATAATTTAAGGAATTTTAAATTAATTTAAAGGTTTGATCTGTGCTGAAAAGCCTCTCTGAATTTGGTGGTGTGCAAAATGATGCACTTCATATTAATGAAGTCATATGCATGGATTAGTCTTTAAAGTAAAAACATTTAAAGGGAACATGCTAAAATATTAAAGTATACACTACATGGACATTAATTTTGGATATAGAGAAAGCCAGCTTGCACTGCTGTGATGTTCTGCTCAAACCACGTTATCTAGCTAAACCTTGCAAGTCGACAGCGTTTGTTCTGTAGGCTTTGTATGTGATATCCTGGCTGCTTTTGAAGCCGTCATTGGCGCATTGCAGTTAACAGGAGGGGAACTCAGTACTGTTTACTGAGCTAAGGCTGAGAGCGGCCGGCCCGAGTTTGAATCCGACCAGCGGCCCTTTGCCTCATGTCTTCCCCCTTCTCGCTCTGCCCCTGCTTTCTTGCCTTTTCTTCACTGAATCTATCAAATAAAGCTGAAAAGGCCGAAAAAAGAAAGAAAGAAATAGTACACTGAAAAACAATAAGCATCACTTCTGAAACATTCAGCTACATCTGGAGTTCTTTCCAAATAGAGGGAGGATCTGAAATATCATTAGCTCTACCCTAAGCCAACCTGAGCAATGGTTCGAGATTGCCTTTAGAAACACAGAGTGGTCCTTTGCTCACTGTGATGAGATTATTAAAAAAAATACAAATGTTATTTCTTTTAATTAATTTAAAACTTTTGGCCTAAAGAAATGTCACTCTCTTTTAATATCCACCGTTTATTTGGTCTTATTCAGCTTTGCATGTTTTTTTTGGTCTTTTTTGCACCAAGTCTTGATTAAGTGTTGTAGTTGAGTTAAAACTGTCATCCTCAGCTTAAAGACACCCCAACATAAAAAAAAGAAGTTTTGTAGATGTGTGCTTTCTCTTGAATATTATGGAAATTCATTTCACTTGTCTTGTGCTACAGTGAGCACAGAAAGGCAACATCCTTCTCCAGAAATCCACAAACCTTGATGAGTTTCATGTATAGTGGGAAAATATCTTTCTGTGGACAGTCTCATCATGACCAAGGAAGCATGCAAATACCCGTCTTAGATTTCAACATTAAGTTAGTTGCAATTGCTCTTCCTTTGGTTGATGAATCAAAAGTCATTACTTTGGATTTGCAGTATTGAAATGAAACCAACTAGTTAGTAACTGTACCTTTGTAAACACATAACCAGAAATGAACTGAGCATTGTTCCCGATAGATGAAATGATAAAAACATATCATATCAAATACATAATTTAAGACTCCCAAAACATTTGGTTGAATCATGGAATAAAGTCCATATTAAGAGCTAATGTAATGCTCTCAATGGGAAGGAAGAACCAATTTCTCCTTAATCGGTAGATCAGCATCAACATGTCTCAGCTGCCCCTTGCAATTAGTACAATTACTTACCAGAGCTCTCCTGTGACTTCTGCAGGCATGTACTTTATCTGCATGATTCTATAGCAGGTCCCGATATGAGAAGATTATTGTTTCCACCAGCCAGCTCTTACTTTTGTTCCTCTCTCCTTTGTATATCCTCTCTGTGCTCAAACAAAATTTTAAAACAGAGATTTTTAAATGCATCATGACTACAGCAGCCCAATATCTTCTTTCTTTCTTTCTTAAAAAAAATCCTACTGAAAGTGTTGCGTGGGGGATTCCCTAGTGCTAAAGCATAGGTAATTAATTTAGCCAAAAGCAGTGCAATGTTAATTCTCTTGACTGATCATCATCAATTAATTAACGGTTACATTTTGAGATAAGACAACAGCAGACATTTATAGAGCAATAACACAGAGGCCATTCAACCAAAATCTGCAAAAGCTGAAAATACTTCGGGGATCTACATAATCTACCTGAGCGACAGAACCACATGTACTACCTACGTGTGTGTGCATGTGTGTGTAGGACTATTGTGTGAGCAACATGAGAGGAGAAAGTTTACAAAAGGTGAGAGTGCTTCATGGCTCTGATGGCTGATCTGACAGAGCTGCCAGATATTATATAGTGTAAGTATATAGAAAACAACAAGGGCTAAATGTGTTAAACAATATTTGTTTGTTCTTTTGGTTAAAAATTAAATAAAATAAAATTAAGCACTAAAACTAAAAAGAAACTGGAAGATTTTAACACAACAAACACATAAAAATGTCAAAATAACAAATGATGGTAGTGTCAAAATGGACTCAAAAAACAGACTCAATAGATCACTGGCAGCTTTACAGTTTTTATTGAAAAGAAACAGCGAGTTAACTGAAAGAGGGCAAGTGGCTCAGAAAAGAGGTCTCTCAGAAGGGAAAGGACTGGGAGCTCTGCCAGAGAGAAGACGATATAATGGCCAAAATGAGTATGAAATAATCTTGCAATGCTTGAGACTACAATCTGAGACCTTGCTCATATGCTGAAACTCTGAGGAGTTCTTTGCTGGCAGGCAGAGAAAGTAACAGTAGACAGCGAGTAGACAGGTGAGTTGCAGGTAAGTATTTTCCTTTGCAGAGTAGTACAGAGGTTGGCTGGTAGTGTCAGTAAAACTCCTCAGGAGGAATGAGACAGACAAGTTTCAGGTGGAGAAACAGTGTTACCAGGAACAAGCTGGTTTCAAAGAGGAGCTGATTAAATTCATGCTGACAATGGCAGAGAAAAGCAGCGTCCGGCTGCTTTTAAATAACACGAGCCTGATGACTTAACTGAACGAAAAATGACTTGAACGAAAAAGAGAGAGAAAGACAAAAGGTGAAAAACCTACCAGGACCACAACAGTTACAGAATAAATGACAGCACAGTGAAAACAGCTACATGTTACCATTATTGTGTGAAACACATCTCAAAGTAATATTACTGTAATCGCTTAACATTTGTAATACTGTACTAAATTCAGTAATCAGATTCCAGTTACAGTATTTCTGTTAATTGCATTCCATTCATTCTTGAACTATCTGCATGTGGGGAAAAAAAAAATCTATTTTTTTGCTACAATCAGCTGGAAAAAAGCTGTGCAGAAAATGGTTGAGTGGTCTCCAAATTTTAAGGAGAGGAGATTAAGATATTACTGTGTCTTTTTTTGCACACAGTGAGAGGAAAATGAAAAAGTGCTAACTGCCCAGAGTATAAACAATTGTCTGCTGCTGAGAACATGGTATTGACTGTTCTCCTGCACAGACAGCATGCTAACACAAAGCTAGTAAAGAACCCAAGGTAAAGTTAAAGCTGACTCAGTAGGTGGCACAATCAATGATGAGCTGTGAAGTATATAAGCACTATAGCCTCCGTTTTTAGCCGCACTTGTTTCTACAGGGGAATCACTTTGATGTGATCTTTGGACATGAGGCGCTACCCTTTAAAATGAACCAGAGAACAAAACTGAATGAGACACAATCTGCAAAGAAAGTAGGAAGAAAAAATCAGAGGAAGTCCTCAGAATAGCCGACGTGACGTTGTCTGTTCTTCCTTTCAACCAAAAATTCAAACAGTTCTTACTAAACAAAGAAATTTGTGGCTTTCTACCTTAATAACTGACTGGATCATTTTTAATGCATATATTTAGGTTGTCATAGCAATTACAAATATTCATCTTCTTTTGGCTGCTACACCGTCATCTGCCTCCATCTGGACCTTTATCAATTAGGTATGGAAGAATTCTCATCTGCATAAAGATTTGGCTAAACGTTGATGCTGGATGTCCTTCCTGATGCTGCAGCCCTGCCCATTTATCCAGGCTTGAGACCGGCCAAATGAGTACAATGGCTTGTACTCTATCTGTATTTCTTGCAATAGGAAATACCAGATGCAAAAGTTTCAGTATTAGATATTCAATATTAGATAGTGAGCCGAAACATCAGAGCATCACCAGCCAGTCCTGCTATGAACAACAGTTTCAAAATGAAGTGTTAAGCTGGCTGAATGTGTGGTTATTGAGTTGTTTTTGGACAGTAGCCTGGTTGTGTGTATCTTGGCAAATCTGCGTGAGGGGAAGCCCTTTGTGAAAGGGATTTGTACTTCCTGTTATCACCATACAGACAATTACCTGGATTTACTGAAAGTCAGGTTAAATGATAATGAGCCTGCATTGCATCATATTATATATATTGCAGCATAAAACTGTTTCATCACTTCTTATCTGAATGACTTTGATTTGTTTAGATCAGAATCATGTTGCTGGTTTATGGATCTTTTCCAACCTTTGATAGGAAGCATTAAATGGTCAGACATTGTTAACAGTGTGCTGTAATGAATACATCACTGACAACTGGCCACATCATGCGCTTCAACAGCATCTAAATGTGTTCGCTTGTCTGGGTATGGATTTATGTGTCTAGCGTTCTGCCATTTCCTTTTGCTTTACGTTAGCTCATCTGATACTGAGCACAGTTGAGAAGTCACTTGCTGAATTAAACCACATTAAATAGGTTAACAGGTGCTGATAAAGCCACAGAAACATGTTTTATATCCTTTATTCTGTAACAGGAACTCAGCGGGGTGCACTGTATGCCTCCATGTCCTTTATGACCTGTGAATGGGTGTATGTGTGGGTGCTTTCTGTCTGATATCTGCTGTTGACCATGTGGGTGGATGGATACGTGATGTGTATCAGCAGTGACTGTTTGTGCAGAGAGGTCTTCCTCTAAAAAGCTCACTGCCACAGGAAGAAGCACAAGTCTGGGAATACCTTTCCTCCAAGATCAATAAACAGCTTAACCAAGTATTTCACAGTGTGCTCCTGGGGGAGAGTGAGCCACTGCACGCAGTGCAGGACTAGGTCCTCTTTTAAATCCTTCAGCTTCCTCTTAAGTAGGAGAATTGATATACAGCTACGAGATCTCCATTCATTTGTGCGGTCATTTATATCATTATTGCTTTTCTTGTGCGTGGGAAGGGCGAAGCAGTCCCCTTCCAAGCAAATGGACTTCACAGAGCTGAGGAAATTGAATGGATATATTCAGTGAAATGTGTGCGACAGGAGGAAATATCAGGCCAAGAAAAGCTAAAAATTTCCTCTGGGGCTTCATTGTGTTTGGATTTGTTGCACCAAGCAGAAAGTTTTATGACATACAATGAATACACAATATCCTACCTGCACCGAAGTCAGCAATAAAGATGTTGTGTGTGCAAACGTGTGTGGCCTCATGTGACATCTAGTGCTGCTAATCCTGCAGCAGACGGGGCTGGAGCACAGAAATCAGCAGGAAAAAAAAAAAAGCCCAATCTTTTCACAAGGTTTGTTTTATACTAGCAGGTTATAATTTAGACGGGCGAATTAGACCCAGGAGCTGACAGGTGCTCCTAATGCACTGCTAATGGCGAAGCGGAGTGCCAGTTTGCAATTTTCTCCCACTGACTGATGAAGGGCTTCCACTCCCCATCTGAGTGTCCTCAGGTATCTCTTTCTGGAGATATTCATAAACAAATTTGTGGAGGAGTAAGAAGACTGAGCTTCTGTCAAGACGCATGTTGGGATTCTCCATATTTAAATGCACCTACTAAATGAGATCTGGTCCACTTTCTTACCTCTTCCAATAACCTGGTTATTACAAACGGATCCCCAAATCCCTGCACTCTGCAAATTAAAGACCCTTTCTTTCACCGGAGTCTACGATACTCAAATGGTTGTCAAATATGTCTCCTAGGATAGCCGGAGATGTGAAGGATTTTTTAACAGTCGAGGTGTTTAGTGGAAGCCAAAAAATAGATTACAGCATCTGTAATTGATGATTATGCTCTAACAGACTTTAAATACCTTGTGGATTGAATTGTTTTTAATAATGCTCGGCGTGAAGCAACTTTCAGGGGGATTCCCAGAAAGATTCAATAAGTATAAAATAATCGTGATAAATGGCATGTTGAAGTTGTTTGACTTCATTTGCCCCTCCTCAGGAGGAGGCACACTTAACACTGTGTATAAGGAGTGAGTGTAGGCAATGACAAAGGACCTGGGGAAAAAGAAAAAAAAAAGTTGATGAACAAAGAACTTCAGGAGTCCTGAAAGTACCAAGTGATTCTTTATTCCTAATCCATAAATGACCAGCTTGGCCTATTAGGGGATGATTTAAAGTGGAGACCTCTCGACCCTGAAGACAGTTCATAATCACTGCAAAATCATTAAAGGGTGTGTGAAGCATGGCAGATAGATAACAAGCTCTGATTCCGCTCCCATTACAGCTGGCCTGAGTCCCAAAAGTGGTCCCACTACACAGGCTGCTTCACAGGCATTTGGAGGCCGAGGGTGACTTTGAAAGAGTGCTCAACAAAGCCTTTGCCTTTACATGCAGGGGAGCGTGCCTTCGGTTGTGCACCAAAAGCGCAATTTATAATCCGTCTGACAACTTCCCCCCAGCCGGCGCAAAAACGCATCACTCATAGTGGCTGCGCTTTGCATATTGCGAGTCAAAAGCGTTTAATGGTGAGATGTAACTTCCCTCTCTTTCCATTGATCATCTGGCAGGCTGCGACTCCCATGAGCTGTGTGCATTAAGGCCAGTGACAAGCGGAAAACATTACAAATGAGCTTTAGCAAATTTGCAAGGCAGTGTCACCTCTTTGATGTATAGATAAGTGGTTGCTGACTTTTTCCCTCCTTCCGTTAGTCTGCTTCACTCTCTCCAGTTTCCCCCCCCCACCCTATTCCATCCATCTCCACCTCTCTTCTTCTTCTTCTTCTCCTCTTCTGCTTTTGGATTAAACAAAACTGATGCCTGTGAAAAGTCCCCGTGATGAACGCATCGTCGTTCTGATGAGGCTGAGGGTGAGCGTGTCATAAATCATGCCCTCGAGAGCGAGGCAGCGGAGGGAAATTGTACTATGATAAACACTGAGAGGTGGAATGAGCAATAGTTTTGTCACAATACGGAGGCGCCCACATCCCCCTTCCCTGTGAAATGTGGCTTTGTGATTGAGCCTGGGCAGGGGATGAGCCGAGAGCTGTAATTCAGGCAGCTACAGCCGAGGAAGGTTTTTGAAGCCACATGCATCCGTGACACAAAAGCGAATGATAAATTGTTATCCAAGCTGCGAATCTTATTCTTTTTTCACTGCTCTTCCAGACTTGGTAGACAAGTAATTGAGAGAGAACATGCAAACAAAGCTAATGATTTTCCTCCCACTTTACATTTCTTTCCCTGAGGCTTTTGTCTGCGAAGCTGAGCTCATACATCTTTCACTAAGTACAGCTCGGTGTCTCCTGACCCCCCTCGCACATTTTGAGGCAGGGAGAGTTAAAATGTCTACTTTTCCCTGACAAAAATAGAAGTCAGTGTCTCCTCCACTGATGATTTCGTACTGTCTGGGCCCTTTTTTTGCTGAGGATGAGTGTGGTGTTGTGGATGCCTGGGGGGTATTTTTCTTCAGATAAAAGGGTATTTACAGTTAGTGAAAGGACCAAACACTCCTACAAAAATAACTGTAGTGTGTAAACTGCGGGGTGCTAGGGTTTGTGTATATCAAGTGTGTTCTTTCATAAACAAAACTGAGCTACAACTACTTAAAATGGGGATTGGCTCATTGACTGGATATAGTTGATGGCCACAGCCTCTGGGTGTAAAAAGGAAAACCTCCTCAGTCTGTAATCAGAGAGTCTCTATTTGGCAATAACCAAAATGGTGTGTATAGTCTTTGTAAAAAAATAAAAATAAATAAAAATCGTGATAGCTGGCCAGCAAAATAAAGAAAATGTGAATATGTGTGTGGGTACTTAGGTCCAAATACTCAAGGTCTGGAGGAATGGACGGCAGCCGCCGATCCTTTAATTGCACCAGCGAGACACCACGACAGCAAGGCCTGGCAGGAGAACGAACAACAGTCTTAAGGCTACTGCAGATGTAAATATTCCCCGCTAGCTCACCCGAGCTTGCTCTCCGGCACAGCCACAAGCCATATGAGCTCATAGCCCCTCCTGCCAGAGTATACTCGCGGACTTGGCTACAGATGCCCTCTTAGCTTGCTAGCCTATCCCCGATTAG
>VUQR01012458.1:67509-86785 GCA_015108515.1 Hemichromis elongatus | reverse complement strand
TCACCACCTCGCAAAAACACTGCCAAACACTCTCTGTGGCCAGATGCCACCTTTAAGCTTGGTTTGTTTGTTGTTGTTGTTGTTGTTTTTAGAAACGGGTTTGACATGGACAAGCGAGAGTGCCTCAATTTGGGAGAGCGCTTCGTGCCGCTGCCAGGTAAATATAGACATCAGTCTTAGTTAAACAATTACATGCTAAGATGGTAATTTACATAGTTTAATGGCAGAAGGGTACAAATAGGGAACAGGCTTCTTCTCCTGCAGCTGTAATGTGTTAGTCACCCATCCAGACTATTTCTCCTCAGTGATACTCTGTCAAACTAAGTTTGTATACTCTGGTGGAAATAATGTGTTTCTCTTTCAGAGACAGACGTGACTATGGACCATGTCTTATCTGACAGCTGGTTTAAATGAAGCTTTTCCATTACAGAAGCTCAATAAACTCTGGCAAGTTATAAGAGCAGTGATATGCTCCGTTCCCATCAGCTTGTCATTATTTGGCCAGTATGCAATTTCCATCAGCTCTTTTGTTGTAGTTGTATTAGAAGATCATCACTGGTGTACATTTCTAGCAGTCTTAGTAATGATGCTGGGTGAATTATGCGACTTTAGTGGACCCAGAACTTGATTATCAATTCACAAGCAGGTAAATTTAGCTCATGAATATTCCAAAAATGTCCAGGATGTGTAAAACTTTAGAAGTTTAGAAGTCAAACTGGTGACAATAGCAAAGAAGCTGAGCTGTTTTCATGTGCTTGTTATAGAGATGGTGCATTGGCGCTGTAGCTAAATACAAACTTGAAGTACTACATACATAATTATTTCAACCACATGCTGCTTTCTTATACCATAGCAAATATTTACTAATACTTTTTACTTTTATTTATGTATTTATATATGTTATATATATATATATATTTTATTATAGACAAGAAAAAATATGTGATGAGATTATTTCCACCTTTTAAAACTGTTAAAGTTTGTCACAGACTGACAAGTTATGGTTGTAAAATGTCACTCACATATTATTGTACCTGTCACACGCTAAAATATCCATCAATGTTTAGCTTTGATGATGGCATGCATTCACTGTGATCATCATTTTGATAAGATCATGCAATGTCATAATAATTTCCATCCAGAGCTGCATTCAGTTTTCATCGGGATCTCCAAGTATTTATTATGGGAGTGTCAGACCACTAAAGCCCTCTCCAGTACATCCCAAAGATTCTCAGTGGTTTTGATGTGTTGACTCAGTGGTGGCCAATCCATGCGGGGGGCATCATGTCACGACTTCTGAGCCTCTCTGTGTCATAATGTCAGTAAACATGGACTGAAGTGCAGGACTTAGACCAGAAACAATTCAGCAGTTTATTTACAAAGAACTTCAGAGTCACAGATTGAGCACTTCTGAACAGGTGAGTAAACAGGTAGGCTGAATCATTGCTGCAGAAGTGTATATGGGGGGGAAATTTGGCAGAGGTAAGGATGACTGTGATTGGTTAAGGTTGTTTTAACTCCTGGTTTGATTGGTACTTGTTTGCTTTGTTATAGCAGGCTGCAGGGAGGCAAGCAGGCAGGCCAGAGGTGTTAAGGGGAGGTGGAGGTGAGGGATGGAGAGTGGGAAGGCAGGTGAGCAATTCGTGTTTCTTTTTTGAGTAGAAGTAGATTGGCTCCAGGATACAGTTGAGTTGGATTTGCCGGAGTCAGCTTGAATTTCCCCACAGGGAACCATTTCCAGCCGTCAAAACACCAAATGATTACTATGAGACACACAAGAGAGTGGAGTTAGAAATTTCCAAAGGGAAGAACAGAGGGGGAAACATCGGTAGCCTAATTACCACCACTGAGGAGGCAACAATCTGGCAGATTGTGGAGGCTCAATCTGGTCTTTAAATACTGGTTTGATGAGTCGATGACAAAAGCCTGTGAAAACTGGAGGGCCAGCCTGAAGAAGAGCAAATTTAAAGTGCCAGCCCATTGCTCCACCTGAGAGGAGAAAGAAAGGGATAAAAGAAGGAAAACAAACCTATCTTGCCAGGACTATGACACTTTCACAACTGAGTCCAATGAATCCTCCTATTGCCATCTTTGAATAACTGACGGGGAAAAAAAATCTGATTGTTCTGTATGTTTAGGCAGCCAGCTCACCTCACTGTTTGTTCACATCGACCAAACTAAGCTTCCAATATAATGGAAAACTCTTACCTTCAATATATAATCTGTGGTTTTGTGTTCTGGGTCCTTTTTCTCTTTTTTCATGTATTCATCTACTTTTTGTGTCTTATTCTTTCAAAATACTCATTATTGGACGTTCAATACATTTAAATTCAAAGACTCATTATACTACACTACTTCCCTAGCTATTGAAAAAAAAACATTTAATTGAATTTGGGGGTGGGTTATCTCATGGTTGCATTCGCATTAGTATGCAGTCATGGAAAGTACAAATTCTATATATTAGTATAATGATTTGCAGTTTCAGTGCGTAGTTGAGATTTCCATTTGATGCTGCTCTACTCTAAGTCTTTTTCTTTTAATGAACTTTGGTTTGTGAGCAAATACACAAGTCCTCTTATGTCAAAGCGCCATTCTCAGGACTTGTATGTTGAATGTAGGTATAATGTACAGTAAGTGACATTTATTAGGAGAAGGAAAACCAAAGCTAAAGTTCAAGGATCACTAAAACCAGAAAACTATGCAGACTTCCTTTTTTCACAGGTTTCATGATGATAAGACTCCTGTAACTTTTTATTCACCTGAGATTCTGTAACCAGCCATCAATTCGCCCACCTGCTGAGTATGTCACTAGGATAATTTTTGGGAACAAGACTAAGTGTGTGGGGATAAAACACAGTACATCTGATGAAAGGAAAGCCTCGTGGACGGCATTAGACAGATTAAAGAAGCTGAGATCACCTGGTGAGTCTTGTCACAATTTGAACTGATCAAGGGAAATTCTACTAGTCCAGATGATTTACTTCAGAGGGGGACATCTTCCTGAGAAACACTGATCTCCTTCCGGTCACCCTGCATGTTGCAACTGACATTTCACATGTGCTTTGGAATGATCGTAGTTTGGCATTCATTTCATTCAAACAGAGTCATTGTTGTTTGTTCCTAAACTCAGTCCTGAAACACAAAGCAGGTTACTTTTACCCAACAAGACAGCCATAGATTATAGATTATCTCTTTACAATAGGAGTTCAAAAAGAGATAATCCATATAGTTGATTATCCATACTGCTGATGTGCAATCCTTTCTTGCTTCTATGCTGGTTTGGGCCACAAAGACTGGAAATTGTTCTGCGAATCCACAAGAAAGTCTTAACAAACACTTACATGATTCAGATCATCAAATAACTTTTAACATTAGGGGAAAATACCTGAATAAATACAAAATGAAGTTTGTAAATGGGGAGTTCATTTACAGAATCCTATTTAAACCTAACTTGCCTATGTAACTAACCCTAACCCTAACCCTCTATTGTTAAATCACGGATCAGCTGTGATTAAGCATATTTTCTGGAAAGTTCAGTTCATTTTCACTGGCCACATTCAGCCCTGATTACTGACAGACCTGTTGAAACAAGAAGACATTTAAAAATAACCTCAAATAGGTTAATATATCAAGAAGCAGCACATCATGCTCTGATCTAAAGAATCTCAAAATAAGCTGAAAAACAAGACCACTGATATCTATCAGTCTGGAAAGCCATTTCTAAGGCTTTGGAAGTCCACCGAACCATGGTGAGTTGAAAAATTGGAATTGTAAACTTTCTCAGGAGTGGCCAACCAAACCAAAAAGAGCTATCTCATCTATTAGTCAACCAGAAGGTCATAAAGAACCCGGTACCTCATCTAAAGAACTGCAGGCCTCACTTGCCTCAGTTAAAGTCAGAGTTCATAATTCAACAATAACAAAGAGATTATGTAAAAATGGCATCCACCACAGAGTGTCAATGCAAAAACCATTGCTGACCAAAAAGACACAAAGGCTTGTCTCACATTTGAGGATCCACAAGACTTTTGGAAAAAAATATTGTGTGGACTGATCAGGCATCAGGTATAAAACCAACACAGCATAAAACGAACATCAGAGCAACAGTCAAACATAGTGCCAGCAGTGGGATGGGTCTGGGGGTGGTTTACTACTTCAGGACCTGGACGACTTGCCCTGATTGGTGAAACTGTGAATTTTGCTCTTTACCAGAAAATCCTGAAGGAGAATGTCCAGCCATCAGCTGGTGCGCAGAACATCAAGTTTACTTAGGTTATCCAGCAGTACAATGATCAGAAACCATCAAGTGCACCTCTGAATGACAATGTTGGAGTGGCCTTATCAAAAGTCAAGAGTTAAATTCAATTGAGGTGCACTTGCATGAGCTTAAACAGTTTCATGTCTGTTCATGTGACTGAATCAAAACAAAGAAAAGTGGACCACAGTGATGTGAAAGACTCATTACTAGTTATCACAACCGCTAGGTTACAGTTTTTGCTACCAAGGGAAGCACGAGTTAATAGGTAATAGGTTAATAGATCTAGGGAGCAATTACATTTTCACACAGATTTAGGTAGATTTGGACAACGTTTTCCCTCACTAAATGAAATCATCATTTAAAACTGTATTTCGTATTTAGTTGCTTGTCATAAAATTAAACCATGAGTACGTAAAGTACGTACGTTTGAACTATGAAAAAAATGTAGGAAATCAGGAAGAAAGCTAATATATATATATATATATTTTTTATATGGCACTAAAACAGCCATCCCAGCCTGGAAATTATACATTTTCCATGAGCCCTTGCTTTTTATTAGTAACACACTCTCCATCCATTGTCTACTTATGGATGGAGAAGTGTAGAAGTGAAGAAGTGAGAAGAGAAGTGTAAACTTCATCCTACTCCTTTTCGAGCACACGCATTCTGTAGACATAGATATATACATGAAAACTTGATGATTTTTAAGTTTTTCTGTTGTTGTTTTTTTCTGTTGTTACTTTAATTATATTTGTGTGTTCAAAATAAAGATTAAATTAAAAAAAATGATCAGAGTCTGGATTTTTTAGCTTCTTGCAACATAAGAAAAAAAAATACCTGAACTCAAGCAAAGAAATTTATTATATTGGAAATTTATACAGAAACTTTGCTGTCAACAAATGCATCATCACTTAGAGTACTTCTTTATTCTTCTTTATTAGAGGCTGGTGTTTACATGGGTTTTCTAAAATGACAGTTGCTTGTGCTCCTTCATGTTCACTCTTGTGCTGGAAGCAAAAGTATGCTGAAGTAGAAGCTAATACAGACCCTAAAATCAAAAGCTCTACGAATCTGTCCTCAGGCCCTGCAGATACCTCCTCAAATAATTCACACCATTTTCAGCAGAATTATGAGAAAAGTTCCTCCAGGTCCAAAAGCGCCTATTATTTACACACATCTTAGCACAGTGAAGGAGAGCTTGGCATCATGTCCACTTCACACTCACTTCAACATATCAATAAAGCATATGGGAAATTATTTTACAAATCAATAACCACACACGTAATGCTCCAGTGTGAGAGATTGAGCTGATGTATGCCCACAGTGAACAAGGTCACAAACCCCCTCAGACTTGCTCAAACACACTTCAAATCCATCAAATTAAATTCGATAAAAAGCCTTTGCAATTTAGCAGTATTCTCAAATGAGGTTCTGAAAGACCAGAAAAGGGGCAAGTACAGTTCAAGTTCAAAGCCAAAGGCTCATCTTTCATGCCATGGCACTGAGGGACACGTTTGTTCGCTGCTGCAACAACGATCTGTCACTGTTAATGAGTGATGAGTGGAGATTTATTTTTGCTGCAGTGCTGCGTTAAACAAATCACTTCATAATCCAGTCCTATAATATTCCCTATTATAACAAGGATGCTTATATCAGTATAAATGAGTGGGAGAGACACACTTGTAACCAAATTATTATAGGGCGCTTGAGGGTGGATGCTTTCTAGGAATTTACAGAATACATTTTTAAAGAAAACATCACAAGAAAGACAGAAACTGACAATATGTTACTATTTCATCCTAGAGGTCATAAGTTGACAAGAACGGTGCACGCTGCACCGTGCAACTGTGCCGTAGGTACGTCGTAACAATAAACCCACATGACTTAAGCCATAAAGCACACCCAGTACATGATTGAATGACTGTGATCAGTCTATTCACTACTGTAATGTTCACCTATGCATTTTCAGCAATCTCTCCTTTTGACATGTTTCAAATCAAGAGAAAAAGAATGGAGAAAGTTCAAAAGTGACTAGTGTTTTGGTGGTGAAATTACAGAGAAGCACATCTTACATAGATGCATATATTTATCTTAATGAAGAAGGACAGACATCCATTCACACCCACATCTACAGCCTCTCCAGTTAACCTAACTGATGGAACAATGGGAAGCAATCAGAATAAGTGGAGAAAACTTGCAAATTCCAGAATGTTGTGCTGATTGCGGCATCAATAGACTAGAACTTTTGGTGGAAACAGTGCAATGGTGTTAGGCGTCATCTATGAAGATATAAGTGTGCAGCCAGTGGCAGTCCCATTTTTTCACAGTCTAGGACCGAACTCGACGACAAAGCTCACGCTCATGGTTTATCAGAAATTTGATCAAAATTTAGGAGCGGAGAGGACTGAATGGTCTGCCTGTAGCCCTGACTGCAACTCCATCGAAAACTCGTGGAATCAGCTTGGGCGAACTGTTCCTGCCAGAGTGAAAAACACAACCACACTGGCTCACTTACAACAAATGCTTGTTGAAGAATGGGATGCCATCCCACAGCAGTGTGTGACCAAGCTGGTGAGGAGGAGGTGCCAGGCTTTTGTGGCTGTGTATGGTTCTTCCACATGCTTCAGAGGCGCTCCTGTTTATTAATTAAGTGGTTAAGATGCCAATATGTTTTGTATCTTCAGACTTTAATAATCTAATCCAATCAACGATACTATAATCAACAGCAGAATAAGCTTTTTGTTATTGGCAGTGAAGATTTTACAAGTTTTTCATGGGTGCAACCCACATACCCAACTTTGCTGCTCAACCCACAAATGCATTTTCCTTATAGATATTGGACCCTTTAAGGGGAAATTAACCGGCTTTCCTGTCACATAAGATTTTTGTTAGAAAAAAGCATTGTCATGCCAAAGAAATATTCACCCAAACATAAATGTCAAAGTTTGGCCGAACACTGTAAGTATTTTTGTCTCATTTCTACTGAAGATAATCTCATCATACTTAAAATGGGACATAAACAGCTACAGAGTAACATTTCAGTAAGATATAGGAACTAAGGAACAAGCAAAAATATCTTCTATTAAGTGAAAAAAAAAATCTGTTACACTTGAAACTAAACTAGATTTTAAGAAAGGGCAGACATTTATTAGAGGCTGATAAAACAGTACAATGTAAAACTAAACAATAGTCTAAACTGGGAGAACTAAGTCTAAACTTAAAAACCCTGAAATGCGAATATGAACTTAGAAATCTGACATGAGAAACCCTCTAAACATGAAAACCTGGCATGAATTTATAAATCTGGAAACATGGCATGACATGGTAGCAAAGCAAGACGAACGGACGAGGATTGAATAATAACACACAGACTAAATACACAAAAGAGGTGATCAGGGGAAGTGTAAAAACATGGTGGCACCAGCTGATTGAATGAACACAGTGACGCCACAGGGGATGTGAAATGAAACACACCGAACATGGAACACCAGACCTCTTCAAAATAAAACAGGAGACCTAATGGAACGCAGACATGACAACACAATCCTGACAATATAGCACACGCAGACATGAAACACACGACAGACTAAGACATGCGGACTTAACATGAGGAACTGATGAGGAACACTTACACTATAAATACACAATGAAGAAAAAGGGAACTGGAGATGAGACAGACATCACAGAAACACACGAAAGGTGAGCGAGACTTAAACACAGGGGGTGATGACACAATCCCCTCCTAAAACATATTAAATTAACACGGCATAGGCAAAATACAATGAGCTGAACCTAAACATAAACCCTCAAAATATAAGACAACTCAAAACGCTAGGTCACATGACCCAAGACAATAAATCCCCTTACTTTTGTGGTAAGTGTGTATATAAAATTAGCAGAACATAGGTTTTACTTACCGCCTTAATTGCTGTGAAAGCAGTAAGGATGTTAGTTTTTTGCACATTGCTTCTGCATATCCACCCAACACCTTCTCTGTCTACCAGTGCTCTCTGTGCCTTGCGTTATTCTTTGTAATGTTTCTAAAAATATAAATAAATAAAAGAAAGGCTAGAGTCTGAAAAAGAAAAAATCCCCCCAAAAAGAACTGCTGAAATACCACGGCAGGAATAAACATGTTCAAATCAAACAGTCCCTGACATTTAGAGAAGATGCAGGCAGCCTCATACTCCTTGCACCACAGAACATGGGCTGCAGTGACATCTCTATCTTTGATGACAGTCATTTCCACTGCAACTATTGTTATTCTGAAGTCAGTGATAGGGTGCTGGTTAAATGGGGAAAAAAAAGCTTGAATTCAGTCACATTTTTCACAGTTCTTTTTGCTATTTGTGCAAGGTGGAGAGGAGAGAACAGATAAACAAGCAGTGTTGTTTTGCTATTCTTGGAAACCGAATGTATCCACCTGTATCATGTTCTCCTTCAAAACCAATTTCTAGAAAATGCCAAACAAGAAGCCAGACAATGAAAATGTTCTGTCTGCATAATTATGAAGATAGCTCTGTAAAGGTTAACAAGACTTGATTCAACAGCCATCAAGGCATAAAACAGGCTTTGCATTTATTAGGAATAGAATACCGACGTTATCTTACAAGAAATAAATTTTATACGAGAGTTCATAACAGTAAACGAAATGACCTTCAAACATCTCCCGGGGCAAATTAAGCTTGATATATTTTTTTTTTTTCCAGATAAAGTTGTAAATGTGGTAAGTAACTCCAGGTGTTAAAATTCAGATGATGTTTCAAAGCAATTTGCTCAAATAGATTTGCCATTCAGACACAGCTCAAGTGGCAATCATAGGCATGTTTTGTCTTTGTGAACATGTTTGGTGAAAAGCGGGGATGCTGTCGAATTTCTGTGAATCCACACAATTCCCCAGTGATCGTTTGTCAATCAGACATTGTGCATTTGTGTTCTGTCTTTTTAGTCGGATTTCTTTTGAAACAGCATTCAATCCAGCCCCCTTCACCATAAAGCAGCCAGACTGATGCTGCTTATTTGTTTATTGTGGTTCCGTACTTGTTTTTAATGATGCCTTTTCCAGTGAAAGTTGCTCATCTGGCTAAGGACGCTGAAGACAATTTGATTATTATAGTTATAAGGTTAAAAAAAAGAAAGAAAAAAGAAAATGACATAGAATTTTCATAATTGTGTTTCTGGGGGTTTGGTGAGTCATTATTTCTAAGAGAAGACCTTTATTTCCACTGGAAACCTCCCAGCCTTCAAATCTCTCTCTCTCATTTTTTTTTTTAAATTAAAGATTCGGTGGTCTGTACATCCTGCAAATAAACAAGAAATAATTTACCAATTATACTTTAAGCCAGGTTTGAAAGTTTATAGAGGAGTTAGGATGTTTATCAAACAGAGGACTGCCAACAGAGTTTGCCTCATAATGTGAGGTGTTCTACCTCCCAGCTTAGGCAGTGAAACATGTTCACAGTCTGCCGATCCAAAGTAAAATAATAGGGATGGCTGTTCAGTAGCTGCACACCATCCCAAAAAGTTTTTACTTTAGTTGAACTGAAATGCTTGTGATTTTTGGGCTTCTATCCAGCACTCACTGGAGAGTATGCGTGTCTACAGTGTACCCTTAAAGTTTATTAATCCTTTTCAGCATGAGCTCATTAGTCAGCACCTCACCTTCTTGTTCAAATATAGTAATTTATTGTTCTAAAAAAAGGAGACGAATGAAACAGTATGTATCTGGCTCTTCTCTCTCTTATTTTTAACCTACTCACTGTGGTAGAGTTGTTCAGTCCTTTTGCTATCTTTTAATGTCAACACACCTTGAAACTGTACCCTTTTTCATCCTTGGGAAATTACCTGCCCTGCCAGCCTGTGTGTCAGTGCTGTTCACTGCCTCCTTGTTGGAGGAAAACACATCCACAAAACCCAGCGAGACTGAATTGAGTTACTAGTTTAGCTGCTTTGGAAATCTCTCCTCTGTTTTTGCACTTCAGAAAAGTTGGACTTGGGGTTTTGAAGATGAATGATTTCTGGACTTTCTTTGAGCTGACCTTTTTTCCATATCTTCCTTGAAGATTTTGCCTGTGAACCCCTCTTGCTGCAACTGCAACAAATTATTTTCAAATTTAATTAAAAAAACAATTTTAATTAAAAATAAACCCAAACAAAGCAAAAAAACCCAAAAAAACCCAACCCTACCGAATTACAACAATAGAAAATAGCAAACCGCAACAATCATACAATCCAGTATGAGCAAGCATTTTGGCGACAGTGGGAAGGAAAAACACATTTTAGGAGGAAGAAACCTCAAGCAGAACCGTACTTCCCAAAGGGACAGCCTTGGAGTATTCTTGAGGCTACTTTTCAAAGCATTTTTGTCTTTTGTTAGTTCATTGCAGAGAATGGACAGAAAAGAGGGGGGCAGACTGAGGGTAAGTAACATCCAGGAAATGGTCTGGAGTGGTCCTGAATCGAGGTCCCTCAGTGGGACTCAAAGCTGTAAAACGTGAGTCACTTGCTCAGCCAGGTTAGAGACTACTGAACTCAAGACACATCTGTCAAGGATACTTACTTGTGGATGCTTGCTTATTTCTGTAACCTTTTGCACATTCATGAAGTTGAGTTGTAATTTGTGGAGAAAAACAGAGCTAGTTAATTTTGCGAGGTCACAAAATCAAACTACAAGCCCAGGTGAGGTGAAGGTCAGCTGACCTCAACACCAGACCACATGAACTGCTGACTCAGCCAAAATCCTTATTTTGGGAAAAATCACATAGTGGGTGGTCCTTTTAAGTTGCTTTGCATCTACAAGCCCCTCGACAACCCATTTCCACCCCCCTCCATTCATGCTATTTATGACTTGGGATGTTTTCCACGCCTGCGCTGTTTGTCAGTTTAAATCCAAATCTGTTTTGTGAAGACATAAACAGAACTAATTAACTGAACTCGGACTTGTGGATCAAAAAAACTCCACCAAGACCCCTTGGAAGAAGTAGACTCAGTGCAATTCTAAATGAACTACAGATGAGTTTATTTATGGTGACAATGATCCGACCTTGATCTGACCAACTAATTGTTCCCCTGCATCATTATTTCCACGTATGTACACATGGAGGCACCGAGAGGTCTCCAAAGAGAGGTATTCTGATTAAAATATGTTACAGTAGATAGAAATATACATTTTTGTTTTACTGTATTGAAAAATATTTGTTCAACAGTGCAGTGAATTCAAGCCAAGCAGAAAAATTAACTTCTTATGAATCAGAAAACTAGATTTCTTGATATTTCTTTTTTTTACCTTTTTGAAGATTTATATTCCATATATATTGTATTATCTGAATATCATATGAATACACAAGTATGCTGTTTTCTGGGTTGACTCTGGTATATGGTAAAAATATGTTGATAAACCTGAGCTATAAATCAGTACATGGTAGCATATATCTTCTGAAGTGTCCTCAGTTTATTATCTCATCCTTTTCTTGGTTCTTTCTGCCTTTTTGTGTTTTGAATAAACAGCACAATACTTAAACTCAGGCCTTTTTTCCCTTATCTTGACTTCCATACCTTCCTTGCTTATTGAAGTCCAGGGTTTACAACTTCATAAAGCCCAAAGACCTTATAAAGATAACTATCCGTGCAAATATTGGGCGGTTCTTTTAGACCTTACTTGTCATATAGCCATGGGACCATGGGATATCACACTCTGGGAATAATGACTTATACTCCAAAGCATAACACTTACATCCATACAGGGTTGTTGGTTTTCTGGATGACCACGTTTATATTGTCTCCAAGGCATGTAAGCTTGAGTCAGTAGGTGTTGTTGTGCTTCTCTTGTTTCTTTAAGACCTTCTATCAATAGAAACATTGTTCAAAGCTGCCATTTGTGTAAAATGAATAAGTGTATTTCCTAACAACTTAAATACAGGTGTAGGGTAAGAAGAACATTACGGGGGGAAAGAAAGCATAATGAGGTCAACATAAACATAATAAAGGTCAACACAACGCAACCCTCAGAAGAAGGCCTCTACATAAAAGAGTCAGGTAGTTGCTGTAGATTGGAATTTTATTTTTTAATAAACAAAAAGGAAAATAACTTAACCATTAATTAATTTCAATGTGCGTTAAGGACAAGTCAAGACAGACAGCGAGATAATAAGTTTTCATAAAACAAATTGAATGGGTTAGCAGAAAAAGACAAAACTACAGACTTTCCCCTTATAAGTAATTACATTTACACTACATTTAATTTGTTTCTACCTTTCACATTGTTCATATACTTTTCCTACTACTCTCCACAGAATTCTTGTCCTTCAGAAACATTTTTCTTTTTAGATTTGTAGCCCACTCACATTCATTTAGGCCATCTGCTCCTTTATTTCAGAAACTGAAGATTCTTACCATTTATGACACCAGTATCTATCAGATATTTGTCTTTTTTCATTGAGAAATATATTTAAGATATATTCTAGCGATGAAATATCCCTGAGCAGCTTTAGGCTTAACTTTAATGTTAACTCACAGCTACATTCTTACTCAACTCTTTATTTGGCTTTGTTTCTCAGTTGTGGAGGTGACTTTTCTATAAGATGTATGGGTTAAACATAATGGAATGGTTTTTCCATTTGTTAAAAGTCAGTTCCTCTCTAAAGAGCTAAAAAAGGTGTATGAAATACAATTCAATCGATGCTTTGTAACTGCTTTTCAAAAATATTGTTGCCCATGTTTCACTCGTAGAGATGTGTATCACTTCTACGGCACGGCTATGAACAAAAAAATCGTTTTTTCTTTCTGCCTTGTCAACTTAAAATACATTGTGAACCTTCAGCACCACTTATTAAAATATTTAAGTGAGTGTATAAATATTTAAGCGTGCATCTTTACTTTTGATCCCTGATTAGAGACAAAAAAAAATCCAACTGGTGCAATTATTGTTTTTTTTTCAAGTAATTAGATGTAAACTGCATACCCTAGAAAAGGAACAGTTTAATGAAATCATCAAAAGCCCCGAGTTACCTAAACGTTCATGCCAGTGATTACCCAATGTAAACATCTAACCACAACTATACCTTCTGCACTGTATGATTTCTTTTTTTTTTTAATCTTTATCATTTTTTGGTGTATTTTTAAATCATACAAAACAATTTGCTGAACTGAAAACTAAAGGAAAGCCGTGGAAACATGCTAGCAGCTAAATTAACTGCAAGGCGGTTTTTGGTTTAGCACCTCTTTGCAAACAATTTCACTTTACAACTGCCAGCAACAACTTGCCTACTGGTTGGAGAATACACGTCTTTCATTAACCAGCGGTTGCTGCCTCGGGGATGCGGATCGGCCACTAGACTTGTGTAGCTTTTGCCTAACAGGCTTACACCAGGAACTCATGAAAAACACAACATGCATTACCCCCTGCGGATGCTGTTTTAGCCTCTTTATTCTGATTGAAGTGTTTACATGGAGCATTTTCTATTCTATTTGAGCTTTTAAATCAAGCATAATCAAAACATCAGGATCTAGTGTTTGTAATTTGCACATATATCAACACAGGAATGTGCTCTACTTTATGCTGCTATATATGATTGAGGTCTTGTCAGGGGCAGAATGAAGGACTGGCAGGTATGTGTAAATGCTGCAAGTGATCATTTCTATCATATCATCCTCTGGGTGTGGGCCTGGAAACGAGTGACATGCCTCTGCTTCGCTGGATATGCGCCATTCCTGGCTAAACGAATGATGAAATGAAGCCAGATGGGAAAAGAACAAAACAGCTTCCTGAGAAAAAAAGGCAAAGGAGTAACATGAAAAAAAAAAGCTATGAATGTCAGCCAAAGTCACAGGAGAGTGCACCATTTCATACAATAGTGATCTCAATCCTACAAAAAAAAAAAGAAAGAGCAGAGAGAAAAGTTACACTCCAATGGCCATGAAACTATTGATTTCATAGAAAAAGACTGCTGGAAAAGCAAGCACAACTTCTCGCGGTCCTGACAAGTCTTGTGCCTGATCATTGTTTTTAAGGCTGCGCCTGAATTCATCCTGTTGTCTTTATATTTATGTGACACTTCACATCAGCTTGCAAAAAAACGAAAAACATAAAAACAACTCTACATCATGCTCGACAGTTTCTCGAGTGTGAAAACATTAACATAGCAAAGCTGTTGGAAAGCTTCATTTCCTGCTTGTTTTCTGTATTCAACTAAATCCCTGTGCATTACAGTACTGTCGAGCACGATCAATGGCATTAGCTGTCAGGGGTCACTTTAGCCTTGCATGTGCTGTGATTGCTATGTAGATCGACCAGGAAGCTGTCTGTGACATTATATCTGTCTCATCAGATTGTGATTGATGAAACTGGTCGACCAAGGTTAGGATCATGATATCTGACCTCCACTGTGAATGTGCCAGAGAGAGAAAGAGAGATTAATGCACTTTAATAAACCAGTCACAGCAGTGCTGTTATGGAGTCTGACATACGGTTTCATAAATGGCAGAGGTTAACATGCATCTTTGCAAAGCTTTGCCCCCGCTGTTCATCAAACAGTAGGGTTAGTTGAGCAGAGCACACTAAAACGATATTGTGTGACAGAACTTCATGAGCATACAAGGACACGTTCATTCTAAATCGTGCCTTCTGGTCCTTCAAACGCCATAAAGAATAAGCCGCTGATTCCCGTGCGATTCATGCTGTCACCAGCCTCTCCTTAGCATGGATACTATTGCCCCTTTTCAGCACAGCGTGACACACAGCACAGCTCTACAAACTCAGAAATAAGGGAGGGATGCACAAAGGTCACCGACTGACAGGACTAAGACATATTGTGCCCTGAGGAGATCCTCTGAGGAGCAAGCATCTTACCGACTGCCTTATATTCGTGAAAACTGCCATTCGTATTCCAGGACAACAATAGTGCTTCAAAATTAATTTAAATAAGCTAAGATTTCTTTTTCTTTCAGGTGTCATTAATGAGAATAGCTGCAGGCGGATAGTATATTATGAGTTTTTTTGCTATGTAGGAAAAAGACTACAGGCCGTTGAGCATTGTTGCTGGTATATTGATCTGAGCAAGAGGACATTCAGAGAAATCAATACGAGTGTGTGGAAAAGGATCAGCCACCTTTTCAAGCAAATGCATTGATTTACAATGAATGGCAACAAGGAAGCTCTCCTGTGGTGAAAGAAGTGTCCAGATAGTAGTAGTAGTAATCACGCACTTCAAGTGTAGACTCCTTAAAGATGCATTTAGATGCATGTGTTCCATTTCAACAAGAGGAAGAATATATCTGCTGTGAATTCATGTTTACTGTTATTGACAAATCCAAAGAAAGATTTGGCCAACTCTCAAGCCTAACTCAGCGATGTAGAAGCAATTCAGTCAAATTTATTTTAATGCTGAAACTGAATGAATGTCAGATGATTAGTTAGCCTGTAATTGAATGCAATAGAATTAGTCATAATAATCACGGCTAACTCATTCCATGATTTTGGGTTTCTCCTCCCCTGTTGTCAGATTGTCTTGTACTGTTTACTGTTACTGTTTCCAGCCATTTCCAGTGCTCCTCATGTGTTGACTTTTTTATGTATGACCTTTTGGAGAGTTCAGGGGCTTTGCCTTTTTTCATGAGCCTTCTTGGATTGTTTGCTTTATTATCTGTACCACTACCTGTTGGATTAGAGATTTGAATTTACTCGTCTTGCCTCCTCTGTGTCCTGCATTCATGTCCTCTTACAACTCAGGTCTTTTTATTCAGTATATATTGATTCAATTTGCAGTTTGTTATGTTTAGCTTTTTTATTTCCTGTTTCTTCAGTGTTTTTAAAACTACTGCTACTTGGTAATTTAAGAGAAGTCAGTTGGATTTAAAGGAAAACATGGCTTTAGAACCTGACTTAAGAAAGCTCAACATTTTAAGGTAACAATACTGAAGACTTCACCCACGCACATTTTCCATGTATTTATGTACGTAAGGGACAATTGTCTCTTACACAATCTAAATTTCTTTGTTCCTCTGTTTTTCAGTATTCAGTGTAGTAATAAAATTTCCCAGCATTTTTTTAAAATATATAATTTTTCTCTGTAGCTAACAATTTATTAAGTTAAATAATTACAATTTACTATGCAATTTAATTCCAGCTTTTGATGTAACTATTTACACCCAATATGAGCCTTAATGTGATCAAGTTTCAAGTATGTTTTTAAAGTAATATAAAACTGAAGTACTTAAGTACTACTTTATCCAATGTTTTGTTCTTACGATTACTTGTCTGTGTTTAGTTTTGTAGTGTTTGCAATGAACCAATGATCATTCTGGCAGGAAAGATCTCTGCAAGCTCTAAATACACTTTAAATAAAGCTCTAAATACACTTTAAATAAAGCTCTAAATACACTTTCCATTATATACTATGCCCAAAAGATTGGTAAGATTTTGAGGCAGAAACAGATAAAATCATGTTTCAGTGCTAATAGCTAACCCACATACTCAAAGGAATTCGCATAGATTCCCTCACACTGCAATCATTTCATGATTCATAAGCCCAAATGTTAGCTGACTACCAAGAAACGAGAAGTGCATTGAGAAAGAGCTTTTAGTTTCGTCAGAACCTCACTCACTGTCCCTCAGCATCTGTGTGGATGCTTTGTGTCAGGGAGCCTGAGGGGGGAGCAAATGAGATGAGACTCTGATGCTGGCGGTTAACTCAATGTGTGTGGGGGAGAGGGAGGAGGCAAATGATGAGACAGAGAAAATGAGAGGGAAGAGAAATGCGAAAGAAGACGGGGAAAGGGGGAGATGAGAGGTGAGGTGGTAATAAAGAGAAGAGACTAATACAGCGGGGAAAAAAAAAAGATGAAAGAAAATAAAAAAGAGCCGACTGCGTGGGACAGACGGGCTGAGGCTAAGTTTAGAGAGTGCAGTGCATGCACTATGCACATGACATTAAGAGTTTTAAATGCAGAGCAGCCTTTTGCTCAGCCAAATAGCTTTTACAAAAAGTCTCTTTCCATGTTTGCAGTACTTGGGATTCGGTGCTGCTCTCTTCCTGCCTGTGGACATTAGAAGAAGATATTTATAACTTGTTAAAGGTGCAGACTGAGTGAAATAAGGACTGGGATATTGCATAGTTTTAATGCTACAGTATTTTGCAAAAGTATGTTCCAACGATTTTCTTTTCTTTTATTAATTTTCATTAATGCATGTGTTGCAGGATCTGTGTCGTGTACTGTCAGTCTCTTCTAGCAGGACACGTGTCCCTGAATCCCTGCAGTACTTACTGTCGATTAAACAAGGGAATGCCCAGGAATGACCAAGCAGCTAATGGATGAGATGCAATAGGAAGTGCATGCAAGCAGTTTACATAACCATGGGCCAGTGTATCCTTTAGAAGGACATTTATGTAATTCTTACCAGTAGCTACATGGTCACCAAATTAACCTGAACATAACATATTGACAATTATACTTACATATACAAACGTAGTATGAAAGTTCTTCTTATTTCATTTTATATTGAAGTATTTTTATTTATATATTTATTTATTTAACTGTTGCATTAATCTGTTGTGGAAGTATTGTAGTCTTTTACAGTTTTGCAGTTGCAGTAGCATACTAGAAATACTCCATTAGCAACCTCTGTCAGAGTTATATTGCTGCACCATTATTATTGATGTAATAGTTTAGCTAGAAAGAAAAGAATAATATTTCCCTCTAAAATATCATGCATCGCAGACACCAGATAAAATGAACTTTTACCGAGGTCAAGTAATGGTAGTTTGCTCCACAATAACAGTGTTTTGCAGAGGGGTGCATTGTATAGAGGGGTAAGATACATGGTGCCGTAGAGGTACTTTGGAAGTGCATAAGCTATTTCTTTTTATGTTAAGTCTAAGAACATTACTTGAATGCAATTCTTAAAATACCTAAACAGAAATTGGTTTAAACATTTGAGTTTATCTCTGTTTTTAGTGCAATCATTTGTTGAACTAACCTCTCAGCTGCAAAAATAAGTGAAGCGATTATACTGTAAATTCGCAGGCAGGTTTTGATACTTAATGAGAGAGAAAATTACTTTTCGTTTTTTGGTTTAAATGTAGAATCAATACAGCGAAAAACACACATTCCATTTCCTTTCCTGTGATGACTCAGTTTCTTTGCTTCATTTTTCGATCACACTGGAAAAAAGAGTCTGAAGTTACCTCTCTTGTTTTTTCCTTTGTTTTGCCCGAATTTGCTCCACTCCCACTATTCTTAACCGCATAGCTTCACGTCACATGCCAGGTGATCAGCTCTTATTCATCTTCTTGCTCTTCAAAAGAAACACAGCAGCAGGGAATAGAGATGGGTGAACATTCTTTCTCTCTGACATGAAAAACATGCTAAACCTAGCCCTTTAAATTGGAGTTTACTTCCCCCATTTATATGTACTTTCTTGAATTTATCTTCTATATACAGATGAAGTGTTTTGCAACATCTGGGGAATCGCATAACAGCAAGACTAACAATGACATAAAAACAACTGTGTCAGACTGCTGTTTGTGGAGTTTGCTTCAGCTTTTAACACCTGCTAGTCTTGATGTTGGTGGAGTGTTTGCTGGCTGCATCTCGGACTTCCTCACTAAAACAATCTTAGTTTTGGCTCAGTTAACTGCCTTCAAATCTCCCCCCTTTGGAACTTATTATGTACGCTACTTAATGCAGAAGACAGACTGAAAAGCTTTAAAAAGCAGATGATATTAGCATCCCTGCTAAAGAAGAAAGAAACAAACACATTATTCAGTTATTTCTTTTTTTTATGACGTTTTCATGAAACCTTTTTTGGTAATATACGTGAAAACAAATGGGGATATTGATTTTAAGCGTTATGACTCCAACCCTGACAAAACTTAAATTAAAGGTCAGGATATAGAAGTCATTGTGTCGTACATGTACTTGGGCCTATAATTGATAATAGGCTGACCTTTCAGTGTAACACCAATATTATGTGTGTGTGTGGGGGGGGGGTTGGTCTGAGGAAGCAGACTAAGTTCAGTGTTG
>VUQR01012458.1:45772-58835 GCA_015108515.1 Hemichromis elongatus | reverse complement strand
CCTGGATTAGAAGTTAAAATTAAATATGTACAGAAAGAGTTTGATCTGCCCATGGTGCTAAATCAAGCTGGGGAAATGCAAAAACAAATTAAGGTTCAGTATAATTAAGACCTGCGTTACTCGACTGTGCAGTATGGGACTTTTATGTTTTTATACTTCGATACCTGCATGACATGGAAGCATAAGTAACATCAGACTAATAATATGTGCTTTAATAAATGAGATGTAGGTTTTGATATTTTCACAGGCTTTTTACTTATTTTACATTTTTAAAGCTTTTTCTAATCCTTTTGAAACCAAAGATTAGAAAAAATAGATCAATATCAAAGAGAAGTTAAGCACAATGTGAGTGACACTTAGTGCCCGCGGTGCAAACCTTGCTGTTCATCTAAATAATCTACTTTCATTAGATGAGAAAGAGAATCACAGAGGGGAGGAAAAATAACTAGCCTGCTGTGCTGTGGTTGTACAACTGTGTTTTCCCGCTGGCGTTTTTGAGCCATTTGATTGACTGGGATCTGAAGCGGGAGTGAAAGTGGTTTTGAGACGGCATGAAAAGAGATAATGACAACAGAGATGGGGGTGATATTCAGACTGAGTGTTCATTTGTCACTTATCACGTCTTCCTCCTGCTGTGAGTCTCGAGGTAACGTGGTGAAAGAGCCACTTTAGGGATACACAAAACTTACATCTCCACACACTGGAGGAGGATATTAGACTTCTTTTTAATGGAGGAGTGTGGATCATAATGAACAAAGGGAAAATAATGATTATCATTAATGGGCTTGGGGGAGGAGGGCAAGTCAATGGGAATGCTTTTCATTCTCCTCTTTAGAGTCACTGAAGAGTGATGCGTCTCTCAGTAGACTGTTGTTAATGTGCCATCAGGGGCTTCAGCAAAGCTACTAGCAATGAATAATAAGTTTAATGATGTTTGTTCTCTGTGATGACACATCTACGGCGCTGGGTAACCACTTAGTATTAAACCACCTCTCAAATGCTGGCACCAAACCACTTAAAGCGCTCTTCTCATTTTGTTATTTATTGTGGTGCATCCGAATATATCTCATGCTATAATATTTCTGTCAAAAAATTGATTCTTCTTTCTGCAAAATTATAGATGATTATGAACCTCCCCAGTCCCGTACACCCCCCTCTCCCCCCTCCCCTTTTACTGTCAGGAATCAGGCAACGTGTGAGTAAATGGTTTCTCATTTCATTCAAACTGCCTTGAATTTCAAATAATATGACCTTTTAAATATGCCCTCCCATTCCACAGCTGTATGATGGTTCAGCAGGTATTTCAAAGGTTCAATTGACAGGTGGGCACAATATGCCTCAGCCTGCATGGGCATTTTTACTGAAAACCCCTTTTGAATGACAATGAGCATATGACCCCATACGTTTTTTTTCGAATTGCACCAAGTGATAAAATGATAATAGCCATTAATTAATATTTCCCCGCCTGATTGTTGTACTTGACTCCAGTCGAGAGTTTCATCTATGATGAGAATGAATGTGAGCATTATACCCACCTACACATAAAAGCACTCCTTTAAACTCATTCTAAAGTACAATTTTCTGTGGCAGTGGTAAAAAATATATACTCTCTCATACACACACTGAAAAAGTAACTGAGGACACAAAATGCAGAGATGTGAGATCCAATAACAATAAAAAATGAACTTAATATCAGAAAACGTAATATTAGAAAGAGCAAACATTTGTATCCATGACCACACAATCCACGTATATATTAGAAGATCTTTTATTATTGCTCGTGGCAATGTTAATAAAACGTCATTGATTATGTACTATAGCTGATCGTGCACTCAGCCACAAGGTCAGCTGTATGCTTAGTAAGAAAGAAGCACAGCACAGCAAACCTTGACAAAAAGTAACACCTGTAAGTTTGCCTCACTTTAAATTATTATCTAAATATAACAGGCAAAAGCTAAATAAATCTGCAAACAACAGATGAAATCATTAATAATGATGTTTTATATTCAAATGTACAGATGTACAAAGGTCCCTTTACACCTACCATTACTCCTGTGTTGAAATGGCAAATTGGAACTCATGCAAGTTTAACGTGTTAAAATGTTAACTGATCATTCGAACGAGCCCTTTTCCAATTATGTTGCCATAGCTAAAAACTCTTGTGCTGATTAACTGAAATTATTGCTGACCAAAGCAATAAATTTGGTTAGTTGAGTGTCTGAATTATCAGCCTCTGTGGGTTCGATGATCTCGGAATTGATAAAAAAAAAAAGAAGAGGATTTTATACAAGATAATGCACTACTTCTTCCACAGAAGGGCAGCAGTTTTCATTTTACTTGATGAACTTGCATTAGGTAATATAAAATGAAGGGATGCAGCAGCGATGATTGCCAAAAAATGGGCATTTCACAACTTAAAATACATTATTAAAAACATCACAATGAATCATTTCAATTAAATTGTGGTTTACAACATCTGTTCAACTGAATGTCATATTTCCATTTGTAGCAGAGGAAAAGAAAATTGGATATTACTTAAAAAATAAAAGCATCATGGATCACTGGACAAATAAATTCTACCTACAAAACACTCATTTTTAAATGAAAATGCAGTTTGTTTATTGCAGTAACAACCAAAGAAAACCTCCAACAGCAGCACAGATTAATGGGCAAAAATGAGTCCTTACACATGCCTTTCTCTCTCGACAGTGTGTCAGTTCAGATTAATGAGAAGCAACAGAATCTGTTTCTGTTTGAACTTTCTATGTTGCATCTTTGCCTGCGTGGATTGTTTTCTAGTATTCTGGCTTATCTCAAAATCCAATAATATGCATGATAGGGTAGTTTGAAATGATCAGCTGGCCTCGGGTGTTAATGTAAGCACGAATGACCTGCGACTCTTCTAGGATGTGAACCACATCTCATCCTAATGACAGCTGGAACTGGCTTCAACCCTCCTTAGACTCTTAAGCGATTGAATGTATGAAGGACTGTTTGTAGTCTTGGAGTTTGGGGGAGCCATTCTGTGGATAAATCTGACACTTAAAGGAGGGCTGCTTTATTACACATTATTCAAAATATAAATCTGGATTCTGTGTAACAGCTAACATGATCTGCTATGCCTAAAAGATCCACGTTATTGAAGCTATGCCAGTTATCTAAACACATATTTCTTAAAGTTAGCCTTCCTTTTTGTAAGATTCAGATATTAATGTAGCACAGACAATTTAAGTTGGTATATTTTATGCTAACAATGGTGCCACTTCTTTTAAGATTCTACCTCTCCTTCTGGTGCTCCATGTTCAGTTAGGCTCATTTTAGTTCAATTCAGTTGAATTCAGTTGAGCTTTCTGACATCAATATGGAAACACTGTTGAGAAACAATAACGTGTGTGTCTCTAAAGTCAGAGAAGAAGAGCTACAGGACAGACCTGGAATTTTGGTTACATCCTGAAAGCCCTGAGCCATCCACCGTGCAGACAACAAATACACTCCTAGCAACAATTACAACAGCAACATCAGCTACAAAATAATGTTTTGGTTCCAAATCTGATGCAATTTGCAGCAAATTGGCTGCAGCAAACCTAAGTAAATCCCATTTGTGTGATTAATTTAGTCCCTCTTCCCACAAAATTCCATCTGCAATTACAACAGTGTCCATTTCAATAACAAAACTGATAATGCACCTCTTTAACAAATCCTGAGAGCAGCGGGTTTTATACTGGTGCAGATATTTAGGATACAATGGGCTAAAAGCCGAATGCACTTAAAATGTAAACTTACTTTGGCGGAAATGTTTAATCTTCTAATGTATAGTTTGCTAATGGGCATTAATTGGCATTTGAACACATCACGCACACATTCTGAATTCTCCAACACTATTTCTCATGCCGCATGTAACTTCATTAACGTCACTGCTACAGGTGATCAAAAATTAATGAGCCGCCCATTTAGCAGTAGCAGCAAACACATTATTGTTATGCAGTATGAAGTGGTGTTGGTGAGGAGCTTTAGCTAAAGACTATTTCCCCTTTAGCTCGTGAAGACTAATCACACAAGAGATCAGTGGTTAGAAGAAGGAAATGACAACAAGAGAGAAAATGAAGGGTCAGCGCAATTAACCTCATAGATGTGTTTACCATGCTGGAGTTTCTATAGACACCACATTGGCTGCTGGCTTTAATTGATCATGGCAAGGGGTTGTATATAATATGCTCATTTTAAAAGCTTAAAGGTGTATCGCAGTAGCACTGTGTAAACATGGAAGTATATCCTAATTAAGAGTTTGTTTTAATTTAATTATATTCATAAACTGGACAGAGTTTCTCTTTATAATGTCTACATTTGAAAAAATAAGGGAACAAGTTTATCCTCATGCACACAAAAGGGTTTGTTGCACATCAACAATTGTCTTTCATGATGAGAAATTCTTATTTCTATCTAATGGATTTAAGATCCAATCAAAGTAGATTTTTTTTTGTATTTTACTTATTCTATTGAAGAAAGGAAAACAGTGCTGAAGTCCAGTTTGTGTTGGCGCTCTCTATGCTTTCTATTACAACTGTGACCACCCCCAGCGGCTTTCATGTTGACAGAGAAATCTACACTCCCGCTAGTCTCCCGCTCAGAAAACCTGTCACACAGTGTACCAGTATGTATCAACTGTGCAGTTTATGAAGCAGAACTCACAACAACCCAGCTCAGGGAGTCAGCATGTTTACATGGCTGTTAGGAAAATTTGCTCATCGTGTATGACTACAAGCACTGGATGGTAAAATTTTAACACCTTGTCAGTTCGAGTATTGACAAAAATTAACATCCCAAAAGGCAACTGGCATGATTTCAAACCCCCATGGGAGGTATGGTAATTGAATTTTGTTATTTTGCCTTTGTTAGAATGACACGCTTTCAGTACCATGTTCGTGTTAGAATACTGACAGATGCCTCGATGATGTCTGAAGTACAGAAGACACTGAACAATACAGGTGGGAGTGAAATTGTTAAGACATTGCTTGTTTAATCCAATTTCAAGTGGATAATTGGAAACTTACAGATACCATATTTATTTTTGTTTCTATTTTTTTTATTGTGAGAAAAAAAAGGATAATAGCGTCTATGTGAGATAGCATAGACTGTTAGATTGAGTACATGGAAATGCAATGACATATTCACATGGTGACACAGAAAAGGTATAATCTTTTATGTTTGGCTCTAATCTGCTGCCAAGTCTTTTTTTTTTTTTTTTTTTGCATTAACCCTGCTGGAAATGCAGCTACTTGAAGAGATTTGAAATTTGATCAGTTAGGCTGTGTAAGCCTTTTATCATCAAGAGTACCTATTCAATTAGTAAAATTAATTTTACTTTGATCTTGTGACAAACTAAGATGTCATGCAGTCCATCGTAGGAGGGATGTACCCCCTCCACCCTATTGCAGGCAAATGTTTTTTATTTTTTTTCCTACTTCAGATCTATCTGTGTTTATTCCTGTTTCACTATTTGTGAAGGGGAATGCATTTGAAAAAATGCAATATGGCTTCAGTGTAGGATCCAAAACTGAAGGGGCCAGTGTTGTGGGCACCCAGCGTCCCTACCAAAGCAGCCATGATTAAGGAAGCAAATGAAATACAAGATCCACACTAAAATATATCTGAAGAAAGATATACCCAATTGGAATACAACCAAGGACACGTAGATGTAAATTTCTCACAGAAGTCTAAAGGAGTTTCTAATTACTATCTAAGTTAAACTATAGCTTGATTTAAACCCTGGACTGCAAGCGTCCACAACGTTCAAGTCTTTGTGTACACGTCGACCTGACGTAATTACATTAGGTTACGTAGAAGCTTGTGGCATATGCTTGAAATGGGGTTCCGGTTTGACGTAGATCTGACCCAAAAGTATAATCCATGTGTTAATCTAAAACCAGTACTACATAAACAGTTTCACCTGTATTTTTCCATTATTTGGACTAATCTGCTCTAACATGAGCAATCAGGATAAGAGGTCACACAAAGCTGGTCATCAGCTCACTTAATAAACCCAGGGTTGGCCCTGAGAGGTTAAATGGACTCTAACTAAAGAAAACACCAGCAAATAGAAAAATGCAGCAAAGAATACAAATAAAAATCGAAGTTGTACCCCCAAAAACAACTAAATTGCTGTTTTTCGGGGCACAATAACTTGATGGACCAGCTGTGGAAGTGACAGGCACCAAAACACTACATTGAGACACGCTCAAAAGAAGCAGGGGGGGCCCGTCACTGTTTTTAATTGGATGATTCAGATAATACTGTAGATACATGTTTGCTATTAACCGTTTACTCTTAGCTGTCACTTCCGCAGCTGTCACATTATTGTCTCCCCAAAAGCACTTCAGTAATCTTTCATTTCTTATTTCTTTTGTTTGTTTGTTTTTTGGCTTTTTTTTTTCTATTTTCATTGTGTTTAATTCAACATTCAACAGTTGTGTTTTCTGTGCTTTTGTAGCATTTTTCCATTTGCTGATTTTCTTAAGCTGCAGTGAATCTGAATGCCACAGTTTCCCACGTGTGTTCACATATGGAGTTGGTAGGATCGGACCGATTGCAAATATGGATATGTGTACTTTTTACAAAAGCAGAACAAAAGCTAATTATTATAAAATATAAAGAGGTTCATACAGAAAAGAAGAAATATCTATATCTATTGCAGATGCTCATCAGGAAAATACAAAAACATTAGACAGTATTAAAAAACACCACAAAGTTCCAAGGAATCTTCCAGGAACGGTGATGCTACTTCCCAAAGAATTGATTTGACAGTAGGTGGTGATTTTCATACTTGTTGTTTTCCGATCTGGAACAAAACTTGCTCCGGGGCATCGTAGGTTACCACGACAATGTACGTGATCCACCTGTGCAGAGCAGAGCACCTAGTGTTAGCTCTGAAGTCACCTGGATAAAATGAAATCCTGCTTCATTGTGGAGGCCTTAGAAGACAGCAAGAGAGCGCCTGCACGTGGTACAGTACCACCAATTAACAATCAACTTTGCTTAAAATGAATCGCAAAATCTTTTTTTCCCCAGACCCAAACCAAATAAAATTTGGACACAGACTGAATTTAAAAAAAAAAAAGAATTTTAAATGTTTTAATGGTACAAATAAGTTAAATTCTTGTTTAGGTCTTTCTTGATAAAATGAATAGCATGTATCCCTGTGTCTAACAAAATGTACTGAATGCATTCTTGTAAAACAAAGAAAAAAAATGTAAAGTAGCATTCGTGAATATATACAACAATGTATTTTGTATACATGTGGAGACTAACAGCTTCATTGCACTTATTAAAAGAGAAGAAAAGCCTTTGTACAGTTGGCTGCTGCTGCTGCTCTCTCGAGTATTGTATTTGTGTTAGCCTAATCTTCTAGAGAATGATAATGGCTGCTGGTTGCTTTTAATAGGGTAGAGATTAGTCAGGTTTGATTTTCCATCTTCATAAACCAAGCTGGGCGTGGCTTTGTGAGTGCTAACACGTGATGACTACATCTATACCCTCCTTTTTCCAGGAAATCGAGTTCAAGTGAGCTCACAAAAATCCCATCTGGTATGCCCTTTATAATATATCAAATAGATACAAACAGTTGTTTTACGTTTGATATTCAGGCTGCAATGGAAATGCCTTGGAGCTTCCTTGTCTGCAGCCTTGTATGGTGAGGTAGGACATCTGAAATGCGTGATGTGTTTAATCAGAGCATGCAGACACAGAGATAAGGCTGTCAGCCAACATGCAGGCTCTGTTGTAGTCTGACAGACATCCTATACGCTCACATTTCGGGAACAATACCTTCTGTTTACACCTTATAAGTTACAACAAAATCAATTTCCACATGTATACAAGGTTACGTCATCAGTGACCTTCCTTCAACAGAGAAACTGGAATATTTCAATGAAAACGAAGAGGATCCCTTATAGGGTAACAGCATCATGACGAGTAAGCCTTGCTTCTGTGTTGTTGTTTTTTTTTGTATAAAACCCAAGCTCACAATATTGTAATTTGTGTTCTTGCAAGCGTATGGGTTTCATACATAATCATAACTGTTATGCATTTCCTTCTGCTATTCTTCCGTGTCAGCTGTCAAAGTTCAAAGGCTTTGAAACATTTGCCAGAGTCTCTTTGAAGAAATTTAAATTTTACATGCCCTGTTGATTTAAACACAATCAGACAGAATATGGGTGCGTTTGCACAACAAAGGGAGAACCGTTATATGCCAAATAAATACAGCATGCGTTCATAAAACTGGAGAAGCACTTTTGAATTATTTCACTTGAATTATTCATGATTTAGTAACACCTTGCACACTCTTGTGGCCACTGGTAAAACCAGGAGCATTTTTGGGTGCATGCTGTTGTTGTTGTTGTTGATGTTTTCAGCTCTGAGCTAAAAGGCTGAGTACTGACAGCTCAAGTATGATTGTTATTCCTCCAAATTGGTGCCGTAACATTTAGTCTCTTCATCATTGCGAGCCCCGAATTTGCCAAAAGTAATAATTATCTTGTTTCAGTGTGTACCATGGGCCATGACATTGTGGATCTTGGTTTAATTTGCCGTGTGGAGATATCGAAACGGGTAAAGGGAGCATTTCAGGGTTTTTACATGTGCAACCAACATGTGCGCAGTGCAGGGCCTCAAGGGTGCTTGTATGGTCTTCATTTAATGTCCGTGATCAAAGTATGTTAGAGCTACATGCTACCGACGGCTACAGATGGAGTGTGAACCTCGCACTCCGGAGTGCCGCTGGCAACTCTGTCCAAACTCATAATATAGTGAAAGAAAGAAACAGACACGCACACATATCAAAGACCTGCACACAACCTTCAAACAGACACACACACACACATAATGCAATATCTGCCTTTACCCATGCTGCTGATGTTTTTCTCCTCAGTTTTCGGGGGTCTAAATCTTTGGGTGTGTGTTGACAGCAGATTGGGGGGCACAGCTGGTGTTCCCCTGTGCCACACGTAGTGCCAGTGGAGATGGATGCTGAAGCCTGATGTATGCGGGCACAAAAAAAAATCCAATTGTCACCAGAGGAAAATGGTAGAATGAATTTTCAGACTTATCCCTGGTGTTTTTTGGCTCAGTGTGTGTGTGTGTGTGTATTCCAGTTTTTGTTTTGTTTTTTCAAAACTATTTAATGAACAAAAAACCTAAAGGAACATGTGTCCACTCTGTTAAGACTGTGTTTTTCTAACCCTAAAACATATGCTTAGGCAATTTTTATAATGCTAAAACCGAGTAAACTTAAAGGTCTTTGAGCAGTTGTTATCAGGACTTTGATCCACTGCTTCTTTCTGGGTGAAAATATTCTTAGGGCTCAAGAGGTAGAGGTGGTACTTAAATCAAAGGCTGTCTGCTAACTGAAGTGTCCTTGGCCAAAATATTGAACCACAAATTTCTTCTGATACATCCGTCCGTGCACATGTATTAGATAAAGAGCACTGTTAGAATAAAGCACTACACAAATATCTGTGTGTCCGTGTGGCAAATACTGAAAGTGGGTTGTAAAGTATTCTAGAGTGGTCTCAGCGCCATATAAATGTTGTAGTAGTAAAACCAACACTGTGGAGATACATGATTTTATTGGCTTTTTCTTTCATGACTTAGTGTAATAGATGGGTCAAGTGATGGGCACTGATCACCCTAATATGCTGCAATGTTCTGCTGGGATTCTTTAAGTCCTGCCAATCATTTGGCTTGGCTTTCATAATGCTTTTACACGTACCACCCACCCAAACTTTACTGCAGTCCCAACAGACTAGAGGCAAATCAGTCCTGAACCACAGACTCCATAGATCTCATTCCAGCTGATCATTTGCATCCCACAAGCATTCCCAACAGAACCTGAAGAATATGCTCCTGACATCCCAGTGGCAGAACATCTTGGAGGTAGCACGTACATGTTCTGACAGATTAGAGCTGTTTTGGCAGCTTTATTTTGGGATTGTAACCATTCCAATGCTACTTTATAGTGGATTGTAGAGGAGCTGGCCAGATGGTGGGCTAATCAGTGTCTCTACAGAGAGGAAATATATCTACAAAAGACAAAAAAACAAAAAAAAACAAGATTCTGATAGCGCTGAGTAGCTCACAGAGGAAAAATTATGGGTAAAATGATGTGCATTTGTGTGGCATAATATCCTAATAACTAAACTAGGAAACTGAAGAAACTTTCACTACTTGTATTTAATGCATAAATAAAAGTTTTACTTTTGGTTTTTCCAACTGTTCAGTCAATCTTTCCCAGGATGGTGGAGCTACACGTTCCTAATGAGAGGGACACCGGTGTGCCAGCCTTGGCTGATGAAACGCCTGCGCTAAGTGTCCAGGTGAAACCTCACCCTTTATAGCATGTGTGACCAGCTGGTGCCCTGCGTTGCTGCCATTTCCCCTGGCGTCACTCCCAGCCTCTCAGACCAGGACGAGGCTGCTGCTGGGTGTTTGCACCCACAGCCCCTCCTCGTAATGGCTGATGAGGCAAATCACCTTTTCCTCTTTGATCGCGGCAAAGCCCAGCTGCTTCTCAGCTACTGAAACTGCCCAATTAATGTTAATCAGTTAATCGACACTGTGAGCCGATAGGCCAGGATGACAGAGATTTAGTGTGACAGTATGTAAATGTAGGGAAACAACAGATTAGACACAAGATGTCACGGGGTATTAGCGGTAAATAAGTGGCATCAGGGTATTGTGATTAATGCTATCAGTGCCAGGAACGCATTCGTTTTGACAGAAAAAAAACATGAACGTAGGGTTACGTAGCCTTACTCAATGTTTAGTTGGATAATTTTCTTGAATGGTTTGAAATCTTTAGGGGTAAGCTGAGGTGTTACGGTCATGTTTTTTTTTTTTTTAAGTGTTTTATGCCATGCATAATTTAAGTGCCAAGTTTTCTCACATGACTCGTATTAAGTATATATGCTCAATAATTATTACCATTATTTTGCAAGGTGAACTTTTTGTGCCTTTCATTATTTTCTTAATAACACTGACAAAAATTGAAGTCTCATCTTTACAGCATTGGTTATAGGAGAGAGTAAATTAAGCTTGCACTAATACACCAAAAAAAATAAAGTATGTTGTTTTTGTAATGCACTCACTGACTTCTGTGAGTTGGATCAGTTTGTTGGAATTGTTTCCAACCTGCTGAGGTTTTTCTCCTGCCTCTTCAATCTCAGCATTCATGCATTTAAAAAAAAAAGAAAAGAAAAACTGATCCGACAGGCAACTGGTAGAACAATGCACAGACATTTATTAACAAGTATTTATCAGTTTTATTTTCTTTGGGGTTTGCAGCTGAGAATTCAGGGGTCAGGTAGGCCAAGGTTATGGCAGTTTGATAAAACAGCGTAATCATTATGACAAAACCTTAATATACAGTAATATCTGGTCTCTAGCTTTAATGTTGCAGTTGAAGCTTGTGTGTAATTTTAGTAGGAATGATTTGTATTCATTCCTGTTTGGGCTGCTAGTCTATTCATTACATCAGTTTCACTTTCCCATGCTGTCAATTCTGATATCTTTACTCATGTTCTTGTCTGCCTTCTTTGAGCTAATCGGCCTCTGTTCTGTACGTGTTAAATCTCAGTCTCTTCTGTCATTCTGCCTTTCAGACTCTCATTCATGGAACCCATCTTTTGCCTCCATCCAAACTTACTCCTCCATCATCGAGACCACCATCACTAGTGGTCCTCTCCTAATTTATATCAGTGCTCGGACTCTATTCTGCTATGTTATTTCATCAGAGTCTAATAGAGAGAATGCACAGCTTGTTAATCAAATCCTTTATCTCAATAAATCATGTTCAGTTTCTTCCAAACGATCTCTTCTCATTTCCTGACCCCACGAAGCACCAAAACTCTTGTGAAAAATAAAAAAGGCCGACTTGTATATTATTGCTATATGCTTCAGTTCTACTTTGTGTTCTGACTTCTATTGAACGTTGGCTCACCTTTTGACTTCCTAAAGTAATTTAACTAATGTATTCTCTCCAGCGAGTCAAACACTCAAAGAAGAGTTTTATCGTCATCATCAGATGCAGATACCTTGGATGAGTACTTGTTCTTTTTATACAGTCTTGAAGTCTGCTTGGAAGATGCATTTGTATGGCGACTTTGTAGTCTAGGTCACAACAAATTGTAGCGAAAGTGGATGTCGGCACGGAGCCAGATGGAGCCATGCATACTTATTAGTGTGAGGTTCAGCTCACATCTACAATGTCAGGAAGGAGGTGTAAGAGCATACGATAGATGTGAGACAAGGTAAAATCAAGTGACACATCACCATTGCTGGAATCTAATGTTGTTCTTATCCTATGCCTTCAAAGTATGGTTCAGGTCAGTTTTGACCCAGCACAAGAATTTCCTCATAATAAGTGTCTAGACCAAATTTTGAAAAACATGTATACAAATATATAATTAGAAAACAAATATTATCTACTATCACAGAATGTTTCCTGTTGTAATTAAGACATGAAAACATAACAGCCACAGTGATTTATAGATATTTAAATAAAAGTGAAAATGACACTCTGGTACTGTCAGGATTTATCATATAGCCGTGTAAGAACTGTTAAACACTTTTAACATGTTTCAGTGGTGTGTCGATAAGTTGGCAAGTGTATGACGTTTGTTGTATGTGCAAAAACTGTTGTATGCACACCAACTGTGCTGGAACAACATATGAATAGTAGACAGCTGGAATAAGTAGCAAACAGGATAAATATATACAATCAGAGGGCCATATGCAAAACAAGAGAAATATATACAAAAATAATAGCAAAGCACATACTGGAGATCAAAATAGTTGCAAAATACTCAGAAGTAGTGCAAAGAAAAGACTTTATACGACTGTGTAAGTGGCCTGAGTGATGAGGGTTAGATCATTGAGGTGTGTGGGCCTGAGTGGAGTGTGTGTGTGTGTGTGTGTGTGTGTGTGTGTGAAAATGGCGTTTTTGTCTGAAAACACTCCGCGTCCACACTATTGTTTTCAGTCGTTTTCACAGAGTTGTGCGTCCACATTAGAA
>VUQR01012458.1:15797-37875 GCA_015108515.1 Hemichromis elongatus | reverse complement strand
CCCACTGAGGTGTCTTTGGTTTGATTTGGTCTGGTACTGTGTTGTTGTTGTTGTAGAGCTTTAAGCGGTCATATCTATACATAGCTATCTTCTGACTAGTTTTAAGTATCCTACTATTGCAGACACTGCTTTGATTGCCTGTTAGTTCATTAAACAGCACATCTTATGTGTCAGATAATTGCGGAAATGCTTCAAAAAGACTCGTATCAGTGACTTGTGAAACAGCTACCATTTATAGCCACCATCCACTTGCAAACGTTGTACATCAACATACTCTCTGTCACAGTCTGGCTGAGGCAGACTGTATGTAAAGTGAAATGCAGACCAAAACGTGAAACGTGACGTGGATAAACAAAACAAGCGATTTATATAGTTAAGGCTGGCAAAAATACAAACAGAGGGCATGGGTGAAACTAAAAAAAACAAAACTGGGTGAGCTAAAACTAAAACATGAAAAAAAAAACCTTGAACGTGGTGAACTGACATGGATACCTGAAGACATGATGTGGACAAGCAGACGACCTGATAAGGATTGACTGAAAACACACTAAATACACACAGGAGGATAATGACGGAAGTAGAAACACATGGAGAAACAACTGAAACAAATGAACATAACTACGTCACAAGGGGAGAGTAAAACTAAATACATTTAATCTAGGAACACAGAACCTCTTCAAAATAAAACAGGAAACATAATGAAATGCAGACATGACTACATGAACTTGACAAAAGACATACAGACATGAAACACATAAAGTACAAGGAAGACTTAACACAGGGGTTGAAAACACAAAGGAATCTAATAAACAAATGAACGTAAACATAAACCATAAACATGAAAACAAACTAAAAATCAAAATGCTGGGCCAAAAGACCCATGATCGTGACAATCTCACATACAAGTCAGAGGACTGAGCCATGGAAACAGCCTCAAGTGGTGACTTGAAGAACTGCAGTTTTTTCATAATTTCCTAATTATCCATATACCCTTTCCTTAGATTTTAATTTGGAAATAAGAGGAACTTCACACGCTTATACTACAAACTTATTTTAGCAAGCTGTTCCTTAAGTATGTTCATTTCATCTCTGGATTTTCTCCATGAAAGCCCTGTTATCTAAAGTCACAGGCTGTTCCATTTTGGTAGCTCTTTATTCTTGCTGATCTGAACCTCTTATTGGGGAGAGAGTACAGAGTGGTGCACGTCTGGATGAAAATATATGCCTGCAAGCTTGCTTTTAAATAATTTTCACTTTATCCCACAGGACAGAAAGTGTTTGACAGGCACACAGAAGGAAGAAAAGCAGAGGCAGGTATAAATTACCTTATATCTGGGGAGACAAAAGGAAAACTCTCATTTAAAAAAAACAAATGTGTATTCACAACAGGCTTCTGTTAAATTTATGGGTGCCCATATTTTCAGTATTGGTGCTGCTTTGCTTCAAGTCTGACAAATAAAGCTAGGCTTGCTGTCTCAGTTAATATTTTAAAGAAAAGTCAGTGCTGAATTTCATTTTGGAAATTACCATTGTGGACCTGTTTTTTTTTTTTTTTAGTTAGAATAGTAATTGAGGCAGGAAAAAAATCAAGATGTCTGATTGTAAATGGAAAAAGTAATAAAGTGAAAGTAGATTCAGTGGCGTCTAAGTGTGTAATCATGAGTCAGAGGTTTTGGTGTGTGACAAAATAAAAATTACAGCTAAGCGATAGACCTTTTTTTTTGGAGAAGCCCTTTTATTAGCTGTCTTAGTAACTGTTTTATGTTTGTGTGTCAGCTTTGGATTTGGAAGTCAGGTAAAAAAAAACTAGCAATCATCAGTGCTACTCTTCAGCCTGCTAGCAGATAAACCTGTGGTAAAATGTCACCTTATTCTTAAGTTATTTCAGAAAAGCTGACCTCTGACCTTTTTGAAGGTAACTAATTTGAATTGGTCTAAGATTTTTACCAGATACACCTATTGTATCATTTTGAAGCTCCAATGTCACCTTCTTCTCATATCATATTCACAAACTTCGGTGTCCACGCCACCCTACTGCCCACGCGGTGGCATGAGGCCAATACCCCAGCAGCTGTTTTTGGCTGAGGGGTAAAAACAGGGCTGTGTCCCTCCCTGTGGTGCCTTTACCTGGTCAATCGGTGGTTTCCTGTACCCAACTGTAGTCTAGAAAATTTCTAATTATCGAATTGAATCAATGATGAGCAGAAATAAACCCAGACTACCAATGAGACGTTTTATGCACTCGTTGGCCAAATACAAACAAATCAAAACTTAAGTAAAAGAGGTATGTCTAAAATTTAAGGTTAAGACTTTAAAATTAAATGTTCTGCCAATCTGTGTGGCAAGGCCACATTTCCTTTGATAATAATGCTAAGGCTGTGTTAGCAGGCAGACGGGCGCAAGCTGGAGAAGTCTATGATCTGGTCTCATTGGTGGTGCTCATCATATGTGAATGTTACATTTTAGTTTTTCTGGACTGTTTCACATCAATGACTTGTTATGTAGTCTGTTGAATATTGGCAATGTTGTGCTGTTATATGAACGTTTTGTCCCCATACAAAGATGTGCTTAAAAAAAGTCAATTTTTAGGTTATGCATAGGTTTTATGTTTACCAGATCCAAGTAATCCAAATACCTGGGGTCTCGTGAAGTTCAAGTCTGGTATTGATCTTCGTAACTATCACTTTATCTGATTTGCTCTGAGATTTGCTCTGAGCCCTGTGGCGGTCTGTCCAGAGTGTACCCTGTCACTACCCTGTGACTGATAAGCACCTCCCCCACCAGCAACCCTCATTTGGAAACATGGCAGAAAATGGATGACAGATAACTGATAACTTGGTCAGGAATCCCTTTCTGATCAAAATGACCAATCAGCAGAACCTACTTAACTGTCAGATGTGACAGTTACATTAATCAAACCAGAATCCATCTAGATTTAGTTTCTAAAAGTGTGTCAGTAGAACTAGAAAAAAAATGAATGCATTTTCAGCAGAAAACTTTTGCATCCTTGGATACACAAGTCTAGTGTATCCACTAAACAGCATTAGAGTGCTGTTCATTTGAAAAGCTGAGATTCTTCTATTGACAGCATTCGACCATCCTGCATAATAATAAATTACCCCAACGACATACCCAGCATATATCCACGTGGGAACCCACAGGTCCTGACCAAGCAACATTATGTGAGCATTCAGACTGACGATAGGTTTTTTGCAAAAACAGAAAGATAGCAAAGAATATTGCCGCTCCAGCATTGATGTTCAACTTGCTCTTCTGTACTTGAACTTTTTTAGCTGCTCTTAGCTTACGATTCTTGGTTCTAACCATTTCCTTCCAGTCTTTTAGATATTCATGTTTTCACTGAAAAAGCAGAATTATTTCTGCAGAATGTCACAAAGTGTGGCCATGGCACCCATAGATTTTACTACTGCTTGTTTTCAGTGCCGCACATTTAATCTTCTTTTTTTTGAATACTCACTACTAATGAAAGAAATATTCCTTTCAAAATAACGCGTTTATTACAAAGATATGGCATATGAATGCTGTATAGCTGGTTATAAAGAATTGCATTCTCACAGCACTTCAACCTTTCCTATACAGAAAAGCAGAGAAGTCTTTGACTATGCAGAGAAATATCAGCCTCAACAGTGTTCAGTCTCCCTGTCTCTGCTTATCAACTTACCCTTTTCCCATTTCCACCTTATCAAAAATAATTATCTCTATTCTTGGTGCCTCTCGCACTCTTTTTTTTAAAAATCCAACTATAACCTGTTATCGCATGTTGACTTGCACACAGGATTTATGTCATTTGTCACTTTCCTAACATACAACCTGCTATGGTTTATTTCTCAACCTCTTCACACCTTCGTGATCCTTGTCTCTTTTTTTGCGCTCCCCTGGGTACTTCAAAGATACTGCAGGAGGTTTGCTGCAGTTTAAGGCTAAGAAGCAGAAGGGAGTCATCTTGTGGCCTCCGCATGACCTGCTTCTGCTGGATAAAAGGCCATCGACTGGCCTTTTGATCTAATGTAACAGGCAGGGAGTAAAAATGATGGTTTTACTGTCACCCTGTGTGCAATTTATTTCTCTTGTTTGCTCAGACCTTTGACATATTCATAGAAATGGCAAATCAGCTGCTGGACTTTATACCAATAATAATTATACTACAAGATCAAAGAGGAAACTTTTCAAATTGAAACACCTATAAAAATTGTGATGGTGTGTACAGATTTGGTTTTCTCCTTAATAAATACACTGAAGGATGCTTGGCCCTTGTGACACTGTGTCTGACAGTTTAGTGAGAAAGATGCACAAGTAGGTGCTGGGTTGATACCCTTCCAGCTCTCCTTGTGTTACAGCCACAGTTTCATCTGCACACTTTTGAGGCTGTGAAACATAGCAAGTTTTCTTGTGACAGCATGTATGGATGTGCCATTCTGGAAAGGCTGAAACCTAAATAGGCTTCAGGAACTGTCTCATGGTACCAAGCTGGTTTTAGAGATTAGTGAGGTCCAGAATGTTTTCTCTTGTATCATTTAAGCTTTTCTGCTCCAGTGACCAGTAGAAAGGCTGCTCTTTTTAAAGAGACGAAAGGCTTTCACACACTGGATGAGGAAAATCCTTCCAGATGTTTCATGCTTTAAAGACAGAATTCAGAGTCACCTAGTCATAATGAAGCCATTCACACTGGCCATGTAAATACGCTAAACAAGTTTGCTGAATTGATTTTTTTTGCACCAAGCTCTGTTTTTGCAGATTTTGAAGCCCAAATAAACAGACCTGACCAATTAAACTGTACTTGCAAGCGCACTCGCTCAAAATGCGTACTGGTACTGAATATAAAAATAGTAAAATAAGACCTGTCATGTCTGAATGCAGAGTATGTGGACCCAAATGCAGACACTGATGAATGGACTTAAACTTAGTGTATCTTTAATGGCGGCAGGAACAGAGCACAAACAAAAGCAGAAAGTGACTACGAACTAAACTAAACGTAAACTAGAACAAACTACAAAAGCAATACAAAGGAACTAAAACCTGAGAAACCCTGGACCATGGAGAAATGCAGATGGTGATACAGAGACAATCCAGAAACAAACAGAGGAGGACAAAGGGCTGAAATACAATGAGGGGTAACGAGGGAATGAGACACAGGAGGAGAGCACAGCTGGAAGAAATCATACACAACGAGACAGGGTGAAGCAAAACCTAAAAAACTTACATAGCACCCAGGATAACTAGATGTAACAGAACACATCTAGTACATTTACAAATCTAAAGACTAGAAATCACCCAAAATACTAAGGAACTAAACTAAACTAAAGGAGCTAGTATACAACAGACTAGACCACGAGAAGCCACTAACAGAACGTTAAATCATCAAAAACTCAAACCATGGGTCACCAGACCCAGGACCATGACAAATACCATTTTACCTCAGACACACAGTTAGATGCTTCTACGGGTCAGTCAGCTCTGGTCCCAGTTCTGCAAACAAGAGTTCAAACTGCCCACCCTGACACGTGTACGAAAGCTGGCGTGATTCAGCTTTAACTCCTGGATCAACCTGTGAAATTCTCCCTGCTGCTGCCATCTCGTGCTGCTGCCTTTTCTTATTTAAAACAAGAAAAACCTAAGGACCAGATCATGACTTGATGCTTACTTACCTTTTTCAGAGTGTGTTTTTTGAGGAGAAATTTTTGTTACAGAACCAAATTCTCTGTCACTTTTTTCTACAATGCTTTTAGCCCAAAGTCCTAGAGCTGCATTACAATAAACAAGATGAGTGTTCCGTCTATGTGTGTGTAAAGTAATGAAAAAATCAGATGTGAATAGTTTATTCCTTCCCTTGAAATGAAAATAGCACATTGGAAACAGTTATATACTAAATGGCTCTGGCCCTACTGTGTCTGTGATTCACTCCTTGTGTCTACACCAAGCAATTATCTTTATCTTTTCAACTGCCTTATCAATTGTCCTTTCAACGTAAAAGCCATCTCGAGTCATTGATTTGTCTCAGTTTTTACTGCTTTAGTTTGAAAAAAAGAAAAAGACAAAAAACGGATTACTGAGGTCCAGAAAAAAACTCAGTCAGGATGGAAATGTAGAGAGCAGCAGTCTATGGTCACCACTTTTAAAACCATTTGATTTCTAGAGGTTATCTTGTTCTTTTTACTGCTCCAGTGCACCTGTTGTCACTTCCATTTGCATCAAATCAGCTGAAATGAAGTCACAATGAATTAGCTATCCCAACTGAACTGACTCATAGATATCCCTGGAATGCAAATGGATTTGTGTTATACTGTAAAGATTGAGTTAATTATTTGGAGCTCTGTTTATTCACATAGTTCAGAGATTAAAAAAAAAAGCTGCTGTGTGGAAAACTTAATTTGGATTTGAAATACATGCTCAGAATGCATGGATCTTATTATGAGTCAGAATACTGGGGACATTTAAGTATTATTTATTACTAAAAAAATGTGCAAGTGGACAAGATTTTTTCTAATTCATTAAAATAACCTTAAAGTTAGGATTTTATGCAATTATCTGACAACAGAGCATGAGAAATTGAACTAACTCGAGTATGTCTCAAGCAAATTTTGAGATGTATTTTCACTTCAGCCATTTATTGTGTTTATACAATATAAGGCAAGAGATAAGATAAGCCTTTATTATACCCACATGGGGGAAATATTTTGGTCACGGCAAAAAGTTTAAGAGTAGTAAAATTTAGGAAAAACATAGATAGAATAGAATAGGATGAGATAAAATACAAAATGGAATAAAATGCTTTCTTATGGTAGGAGAAATTGCGCCTTGTTCCGTTGCACATCAGGGAGACAGTTACAATTGTGTATGCAATGCGTGTGTATGGCACTAAATCGCACATTTTTGAAGGATACATAGCTGCTCTTGTTCTTGAACTTGTGCTTTTGCTGTAAAGATGTAGAAAAATGGATATGCAAAGCACAGCACTTTGACACATTAAGTGGGCGATTGGCGTCAAACATTTGGTTTGTTTTAAGTTAAGGACGAAAGGATTTTTCGACACTCCTGCTAATTTAGCCTGTGGGGAAATAGCTACAGCAGTCTAAGACTTGCTGTTCTGTCCTCCAACTTTATGGATCCAGTTACAGAGCAAAAAAAAAGTAAATTTTCTTCAAAAACGAGACAATATTTTCAATCCTGTTTTTGATCTTTACACAAACTGTTTACCATTTCACCAAATCCCGTTTAAACATCTGTGGTCAATACAGAAACCTTTTGGTACCAAAACATCGTGTCATTTTGCTACATAGGCTGCATATCAATTAATCCAAAATGCTGCAGCCAGAGTACTGACAGGGACTAGAAAGAGAGAGCATATTTCTCCTGTATTGGCCTCCCTTCATAGAGTATTTAAAAGTAGAATGGGAGGGAGAGCCTTCAGTTTTCAGGCCCCTCTTCTAAGGAACCAGCTTCCAGTTTGGATTCGGGAGACAGACACTATCTCTACTTTTAAGATTAGGCTTAAAACTTTCCTTTTTGCCAAATCATATAATTAGGGCTGGACCAGGTGACCCTGAATCCTCCCTTAGTTATGCTGCAATAGATGTGGGTTGCCAGGGGATTCCCATGATGCATTGAGTTTTTCCTTTCCAGTCACCTTTTATCACTCACTGTGTTAATAGACCTCTCTGCATTGAATCATACCTGTTATTAATCTCTGTCTCTCTTCCACAGCATGTCTTTATCCTGTTCTTTTCTTCTGTCACCCCAACCGGTCGCAGCAGATGGCCCCGCCCCTCCCTGAGCCTGGTTCTGCCGGAGGTTTCTTCCTGTTAAAAGGGTGTTTTTCCTTCCCACTGTCACCAAAGTGCTTGCTCATAGGGGGTCATATGATTGCTGCGTTTTCTCTGTATGCACTATTGTACAATATAAAGTGCCTTGAGGCAACTGTTGTTGTGATCTGGCGCTATATAAATAAAATAAGATTAAATTGAATTGAATATGACTGTACTTTTCTATGAATGTTCTTCTTCAGCTTGTAACAGTAACTTCCCATCGACCATCTAACCCCGAGAGACGGATTCATAATCACGAGCCAATTTATTCTGTTCTTGTTGCTCACTGCGTGGTCGTAGACCCAGATCTCGTCACCAGTGGTGCAAAATTAGGATCAATTTGAAGCAAGGGTTGATATTTCTCCCTAAGTTTGAAGTCAGCAGACAGTGTAAGTTATAGGGGGACTTAGAGAGAAATATCAGCCTCTGTAGGAGCTGTCTGGACATGTCCGGGATTGGTCTGTAACTCTTCACCATGTGCACTGAAGCATCAAATGTCAGCACAAACTCAACAGATCCCAAGCAGACCTCCATGTTGTTTCATTAAGCAAAAAGCGGCCTGCAGGCTGACATCCACAGAAGGATCTTAATGATCCACTCGTGGGTTTTTTTATAGTGGCAAACGCCATTATCTAGGTTCCCAACTTGCATCGTCCTTGTATGAAGACAGGTATAGTAAAAAAAGTGGGCTACATCTGTTTAAATAAATGTTGGATGTGATTTTGATGTCAGTATTTAACCATATTGATAATCTCTCTTTAACCCAAACCATGTTCTGTCATTAACACCTTTAACAACAGTTAAAGTGTTAAATCAGTAGGAAAATAAAGAAACCCTTTGTTAATAAATAGCATAATCAAGGTTAATGTTTATTATTCTTTGTGCATTTTCAAGAAATCACATTTCACAAGTCACATTTAGCAAGTCAGATTGAGCAAAATTTGTTATAATCATGGTGAAAATAACTGAAACAATCTCAACTTTGCTTTTACACAACTCTTCAAATTTAGCATTTTTTAAGTAAAAAAAAAAATGTTACCACACGATCTAAAATTGATACACTGGTAGAAGTTGGTTTAGCAGATAATGCATCATCGTACATAAAATTATCTTCTTTTTGTCACATAAAAAAATGTCTTCAGAATGATGAATCCAAAGATTGTCCCTTCACCCACACACCACCACCACCACCACCACCGCATCCTGTAGATATAGTACAGTTTGACATATAGCTTCCTTTCACGCCTGACAAAAATCTGTCCAGGAAGCATACCATTACTATTGTCAAATTGGGACTGCAGTTTATAGCTCCATAAAACAGTCATCACTCATGCTGTCAGCGACCATCACATGTTTCATATTAGCTCTTTTTCTGACACTGATTTATTCCACCGTTCTTTCAGCTGCAGAGGGGCAAAAAATAAACATCCAGTCAGCATCTGTTGTGCCAAACTGTCTTTGGCCAGCACAGTTTTCTTTTAATCTTTGTGCTTATGGTCACACAAAACTTGAGCTTTTGTGTTCCAGTTCTTCCTCTGTATACTTTCTCATGCATTTCTCTCCTTACTTACGTTTCCCTCTACTAGACTTGCTTCTGTTTTGACCCATCCTGAAAAATGCCATTTGGCAGAGAGGGAACTGCCTTGTATCCTTATATCAACTGTATAGCCCAGGCCTTTGCTGTACCCATCTGCTGTGGAATACCCATAAATAATGTGTGACAAAAGGCTGCGTGGGACAATCCCCGGCCTGCTCGTTTGACCTTTCGACAAAGAGAAACTCGCTGAAAACAAACAACTCCCCTTGACACAAGGACGCAATCTAATTTGGTGCAGAGAGGCTGAAACAAGGCTTTCCATTTCAAAGTCTTTTGGGGGAACTGATTCCAGCTCAGCACACCCACATCAGGACTGGCACATTGAGCCTGAAAAGAAATCAATGGCAATGGGTTTAAACAGTCTAACCATAATTGGGCTCATAGTCTAGAACCAGTGTGGTCTGGAAGTTTTGTAAATACCAGCAGAGAATAACAATCTGAGTGAAAATGGCTTGTGCATGTCTCGTTGTGGCTCATTGATTTTTTTTTTTCTGGTTTTATTATTTATTTTTCTGCTGTTTTGTGCATGCTTCACAGAAGCCTGCAGAAGGAAGGCAAAAGAGAGAGCGAGAGAAGTGCTCTGTGAGTACATCGTCCCCTAACATTTAAACATGTTCAGGGGTTTTGTCCTGTTCACGAGAACTAATGATCAGCACCACAGCAGCACTGAGCAGACACCTGGATGTACAATCTACATCTACAAAAGTACCGCACTGATCATGTGATCCGTTATCTGGTACATCACTGAAACGAGTATTAGGTAAGGAATTAAAACCAGGGATGAAAAGGCAGAAAAGAGGCCATTTCTCTTGAGGTGCTTAGCAGCGTCTGAGACTTGCTTCCACTTAAGTTTAGCCTGACAGTTGCACCGCACCAAAGGGACATAATGCAGAACCGAGGAGACTCTAAATATTGGATTGTACAAACACATCTGAGTGGAAGCAAGAGGAGGCTGGCAAGTTCATTTGAGTCACTTGAATGGTAGACTCCTTTACTAAGGGACTTTGGCAATCAAGGGAACCATCACCTAATTTTTTTTTCTTTCTTTCTCCAGCGGGATCTGATTAAAATGACCTTTGGTTTAAAATAGAGTACAATCAAATGGAATAGATGCTAAAGGAATGCAGATTCCTTTATATGCAGATAGGTTCAGTTAGCCCCGAGACTATGTATCAATGATGCTATTATGTTTACCAGTGCACCCCCATGCCCGTGACCTGCTCATCTATATAACTGTAATTTTTGTCCATTGTTAGTCGGTTACCAGACAACGTGATTGCATGATCACATTCTAAAAAATAGTTGGTTGCTAGGTAAAATGATATCATTGAATTAGATATAGGTTAACTTGATATCCAAATTATGTGGCTCTCAATTTTGCATTATGAAATTAAAGTTATATGTTCATTATGGATGAATAAATGGTAACATATGGCTCAGTTTAGTCCATTGGTAGGTGGTTGCTAGGTTGCGATAACGTAACGAGGCCGAAATCTCAAGGGACCCAAAGATGCGTCCACACGGGAAGCAATTAGCTCGCTATTGACCAACCATCACCTTTAAAGCAATGCATGACCAGAGAATCGCTTCCTGTATAAATTCCCCTTGAGCTGTACCTGTGTGCCCCTTTTGGTTGCTGAACTCCAGACCATGTAGGAGGGCTTTGCAAACAGACAGACAGACAGATATATTATGTGTTAATAAAAGATAATCCCACCTTTTTGTGTACTTTTAGTCTTTGGAGGTTTTTTGGGGTTGTTTTGCTCCACAGAATTGAATTCTTAATACTAGAACATACACGGATATTTCTTCTGTGTGCTTTCATCTTTAGAGCAATCATTTGTATCTTGCATTGTTGGGAGAAACTGGAACAAGCCAGACCTTTTTGCCCAACATCAATGGCTGAGCTCAGTTACTTAGTTATTGTTAAAGAATGGAAGCAGTCTACAGCGAGGTTATAACATTTTGTGGAAATCATTCCCTTAAAAAAGTAAAGGCTGTCACTCTTACACAATCCCACTTCCAACTCATTAAATATGAATATTTGTTTGCAACATATTTACATCATATTTTTAAGCACTGTTAACCCCCTTAGCATCAGTTTTTCAGCATCCAAGATAATGCACAGGCCCAGTGATCTCTTTTGAACACACAATTGCTGTGGCAACACAAACATGGGAGCGTTTTTATTAATATATATTTATTTAGCCTATTTGTTTTAGCTATCTCCTTTTGACTAGGTTTATTCAGTTCAAATTTTCAGTTACATTCAGATTAAGATCCCAGTTCGGGTTGAAACACATAGCTATACAATGTTAACAGTTCTCCCCTTAGCAACAGCCTTGTTTATTGTGTTGGTTACCAATGTGACGAGTGCATTAAAATATCATGCAGTCGTCCACATTTGACAATGTGGGAGCGAGACTGCTCTGTTATTTGCAGTAGGATATTCGCAGTTTTTAAGTGGACTGTTAAAGCATTTGCATGCGAGAATTAAGGAACACACATTTGTTCTGTTTTTAGAATAAATGTGTAAGATTGATTGTCTTCAGTTTTTGTTTTTTTTGTTTTTCACCATGATCACATCATTACACATTACAGGTGTGTAATAGCAGGCAGATTCTGTAATTGTTTGCAGTGTCAGACACATGACATGTGGGTGTTTTGACTTGTCTAAATTTAAAGGAATACTAATCTAAATAATGTGACAAACAGCTGAAAATGGCATATGCAATTTTACATAATCCAGTTTCTAGCTGTGAAAAGGACTCTTAACATAATCACATCCACAGCACATAAGCTGAATTTCAGAGTTTGTTCTCATTTCGCAAAATGCCACGAGGTTGCCTTACATCTTATAACATTTTGCATATTCACACTAAATTTAATAGAAGTGTTTTCTTCATGCCACGTGGGTCTGCCAAATGTGCCATGTGGGATTCTGTGGCATTCACATTGTGATAGGTAATGAATCATGCTGAAAAATATTTTCACTAGCTGAAGGGTCGGAGAGATATTTGTAACCTGTGGCCCAGCGAAGCACAACAAAAATATTAACAATTGCATAAGGCTTGGTATAAAAAATGGGTTTGATTTTATTCATTGCAGGGTAATTGGAGCCAATTCTTGTTGTTATGCGTTCTTCGTTTTTGCGGCGGCTCCTGCTGTTTGCTGAGTTTCAGGAAACCCAACATCCTCAGAGGCAGAGTCTAGCAAAGCCTGCTGGAGAGTAAAAGCAGAGGATAACTTTCATGAACATATTACAGAGTAAACTCACTTATTATTTGTTATATTAAAAAATATTTTAAAAGGTTAGGTGTTCTTGGATGTGATCTTGGGCTCCCATTTTGGATTCAGGAGATAGCTAGTTTTAAGATAAGACCCAAAACTTTCCTTTTTGATAAAGTTTATAGTTAAGGCTGAATTTGGTGTTCCTGAACCATCCCTTAGTTATGCTGCTGTAGGCTCAGGCTGCAGTGGGATTTGCACTTCTTCTCTACTCACCTCTTTTCACTCCCCATGTGTTTTATATACCACTGCTGCATGTCATTACACCCTTAGTCTCTTAGTCTGTGTCCTGTCTGTATATGCTCTCATTTTTCTCTCCTCTTTCCCCTCATCCAGTCACGGCAGATGGCTGCCCCTCCCTGAGCCTGGTTCTGCTGGAAGTTTCTTCCCATCAGGCCCACCAGGTCTTTGTAGAGCCTCCAATGTAACCTACATAAGTTGCTGACATTGTTGCTGTCATTTATACTCGTGCTGGTGCAGTATCTGTTAACGAAAGTGTGGTCATGTACCAGTGGCAGCATATAGAAACAAATAAAATGCAGGGACTTCTTCCCTCCTCCCATTCTTTGTTTTTTTGGAGCTTTCCCTTTCTTTGTACATTTCTTCATATCCATTTCGATAATTTCACAAATCTCCTTTCAGAAATTTGACGGCATTGTTAGCCCTTATATCGATAAATTCAAAACTGCAGTGAAAAAGTAGCTGGAAATAAAAAGGAGGAATCAACTGTGCTAAACAGGCCTGTAACTATAGCATAAATCCCATGTTAACATTTTTTACTCACTGTCACAGTCACTTGATTTTTGGGGTTTTCCCGAGTGCTGTAGGGTCTTTACATAAAGCGCCTGGAGATGACTGTTGTTGTGAATTGATGCTGTGTAAATAAGCTTGAAATGAATTGTTTTCTGTTTTGTAGAGTGGTTCTGTTTACACTGTTTCACTACCTGTCTTTGTTAGTTTCACTCTGCCCTCATTAGTGTCACCTATGTTTAGTCAGCCTCACCTGTTCTCCATCAGCTAATTACCCATGAACATGTGTGCTAAGTATAACATATACGCTCCCAGTTTCCTTTTATTTGCTTCCAGACTTTTTTGTGTATGTTGCATTTAACCGTTATAGGCATTTCCTGGTGTTGTGCCATTAGTCGTACTTGTGAGGTTGGAGTCCTTTCCTTATTTATGACATCTGGTGTGGTTTGTGGACGTTTAACCACATTGTTTGATCCCCCATGTATGATCTCTGCCTGTTTTTTAGATTAAAGACATATTTCGGGGCGGCCAACTCCAGGCCTCAAGAGCCGGTGTCCTGCAGGTTTTAGATCTCACCCTGGGTCAACACGCCTGAATCAGTTCGTTAGTTCATTAGCAGGCCTCTAGATGACTTCAAGACATGCTGAGGAGGTAATTTAGTCATTTAAATCAGCTGTGATGGATCAAGGACACATCTAAAACCTGCAGGACACCAGCCCTTGAGGCCTGGATTTGGCCACCCCTGACATATTTTGCCTTGTGTGGTGCTTCGCATTTGGTTTCTACGACTCAACTGCCTTTAAACCAACATTAAAATCAACAAAAATACCAAACAACCTTTTTCCTCATCATAGAGACGATTTGTTTAAGGAATTACTAATGAAATGTTTGGGCAATAATAGCAGCATCATATTCTTTGCAGCATGTTTAGAATCTGCAGTGTCTTATAATTTCGAGTGCAGTCAGTTTTCAGCCCAGCAGTTTCACGCTTGAGACCAGCTCACTTTTTCTTCTGGTAGGTTAATTGGAACAGAACTGTCAGTCCATCTATTTAATCTCCTCTGTTATTTAATTATTCACACATTCCTTATCAGTTTTCTCAGCAACACTAACATCTGCTGTGGCTTAGGGATCTGCTTCTATCACTGTTTCCTTTTTCTGTTCGCCTTCACTCACAACCGCACTCGCCACTATTGAAAAACATTAAAAAAGTCCAAAAGCTGTAAGCACTGTAATTTCATGGAGACAGACTAGCTACTGATTAAATGGCTTAAACATATTTAGTTAATACGTTTAATATGCAGAACATTAAGTTTGTGTTTGAAAGCTTGTGAACATGTAGTTTTCTGGTTAACGTCTAGTTCTGTGGTTTGTATCCTGTACATGATGCAGCATCCCCAAACTTTTATTTATTCTACTTTTTTGTTTTCTAAGAACTTCTGCAAAACACTTAATTTCATTTGTCTTTGTTTAACTTCTATGAATATTCAACGTGGATATATCGAACTGTGTCTGTTTTTAAATTTTTGCGATTTAGTAAGTAGAGTAGCGACATAGCGGGTTTGTAAACGATTAAACGTCAGATAAAAATTCCACTTGCTTTTACAAGAAATGTCTGATTAGTCACAGTCCACATGGCGTCATTGCCAAAGGCTGAGGACAAGAAGTTATCCGCATCATTAAAGCTGCATCTGCACTGGAAGTGACGCTTATCTCATCACTTTGAAGCTGACAGCTGGTTGCTTGCAGATTTGCTACCAGTGGACATGTCAATCAATAGTATCCTATGCTCTTATTGGTAGCTGCTTCAATTGCTCACCTAGAAGTTTAGAGAAGTTGATCTCATGATCCAAGATAAACTTTTCTTGGTTATTTTGCCTGTAGTTGCTTGAAGTCAATATCATTCACTTCCTTGGTGTCTAGGGCGCATTTCTCTGGTCAGGTCCCACCTTTAGGCATGTGTGGTTATGCTGAGGGGGGATTTTCCTCTTACATCGGAGAGGTTAGTGGGGCTAGGATCATGCATTATTTATTTTCGATTTATGGATCAGAAACTGTACCATACCTACATTTTTCAAAGTTAGTTTGAGAGGTATCTACAGACAGTTAACTTAAGATAACAAATTGTGGGAATATTGGAAAGTCTATTTATTCTTGATTGTTTCTATCTCATCTAAATCTTTGGTCAGCTTTTCATGTGCTTATATGCTCATAAGTCACACATGTTGTTCTGGTATTATCTTTGTAAGAATGAGATATTGGTATATAGCTGCAGAAATATTTATTTAGTGAACAGGGATTTGAATATATATACAGCTTCTACTTTAAAAACTCTTTTTAGATTTCTGTTCTTCAAAGGAAATTTGAAGCTTATTTTGCGTGATTTAGGCTATGCAAATAAATTGCTAACCTTTTTTTGCTCATTGCCTTTCAAAGAATAAATAAAAGTTTGGAAGCTAAAGCAACTTTTTTAATGCTTTTGGAGGAGGGATATTCCCTCAGGTAATCTGATCTATTGGTATGCAGATGCAGGGATATAACAGCTGTTTAGAACGTAATGTGTTGCCTACTTTAGAACACATTAACTAACATAATAGTCCATTTATTCTGCCTATTTTGTTTACAACTGCAGCCCCGACCCACCATGAATATTCCCATAGCTCCCCAGTGCTTCCTACTTCTTCTGTTGTTGTACATGCTTTTAATAACTTTTTGTTATTGTTTGTGTTAATCATACACACATGTCACATTGTTGGCTATTTCCCCCTCGTAGTTGTGTGATTACAATATTGTATCAGAAAGCTGCACTGTAGCGAAATAATTTGAAATATATTGCATCAAAATATGTTTCCCTTCTTTCTACTTCCTTCTTTTTATCTTCAAAGTTATATTAGTAACAAACTATTCACATCACTGGTTCAATGACACCGATACGATTCTTCGCTGTCCATCACTAATTACTGTCACCACAATTGCTTGTTTGCTTAATTAAATATTTATGAAGATGCTCTTCCTATTTTTGTTTGGGATCACTATAACAAGCATGAATTTATAATGAATTGCCTCAGAGTGGCTCAGGAGACAGCTCAAGTGATCACACAATAATTTGTTGTTGCAATTACAAACCATTGTTCACCTAATAAGATGATGGGAAAATAGAATTTTTGCGAACTCCCACAATGTACTGCGGCACGTTGTTAATTATGGAGTAGACCGGGAAATTAGATATATAGGTCACTGTTCTTGTCACAGACCAGACAATTGACCGACAAATTTAAGTCACGCTCTGTCTTTAAACGTACCCTGAACTCGCGAACAATAAGCTTGATGAAACATCAATAATGAGTTTGTGCAGTAATTACAGTCCTAGCATCGCTTTAATTACATTCACGGTTACGTAAACTGGGGTAAAACTTCTTGCTTGCAGTTGCTGCTCACAGACAAATGTCTACGGAGACAGAAACATTTAAATCCAGCAGTGTGCGAGATCCTATTTGTTCTGCTAATCAGTGTTTGGAGACAAAACCCAGGAGGAGAAACATGCTGTTAGCCTCAACATATACACTGGTGCTGAAAAAAGACATTAAATGACGACGTGAAGGGGTAATCATCAGATGACTCGCCTTTTAGAGCCTCACGCTCACTGAGAATAGCTGCCTGACATGTGGTTCATGTGGGCATCAAGGCTCTCCAACTCATCGCTCCTTGCAGAGCACACAGGGCAGCAAATGAGAGCGCGGGGAGTGATCAATGCAAATTACTGACTGAGGCCCCAGGAGTCCGTAGGTGGGGGTGGAGGTGGTAGTGGAAGAGAAGGAAAATGCATGCAGGGCAACGGTTCATCAGCAGTGTTGGCGGCAATAAAGTAGTCACAGCTGAGATCACAGGTGAGCGCAGACAAGAAGAGGTTGGAAGATATCTTTAGACGGTGATGACAGCTCAAGTTGTCTTTTCATATTGGCTTGCAGTTTTGGTTTTGTTTGCAAAATGGATCAGAGCTTCACTGTGTAGGCATTACACCAGTTGGAGGGAGCAATCAATCACACCTGTAATTAGTTTAAAATGACTGAAAAATGTTAAATTCCATTAAATCACTAATAACAGGCTTGCATAACTGAGAGACAAAAGACATTTGTCAATGCATTGCACGCTCCCACGAGTGCTACAATTATGTGGCACACCCAACACAGGGACAGAAATGCATCAGTCAGCAATAGTTTAACTCTTCAAAGAAATTAGTTGATTTCATCTTGGGTAAATAAAAGATGTGTCCAAATCAATTAGGGGTACACAATTAGGTTAGAATTGTATTTGTTTTAAGAGGAATCAATGTGGGCATTAGATCATCCAGACTCAGTCCCTCATTGAGCTGCTTTTATGATGTTAAAAGATTTCCCTGCACAAATAAATGCAACCACAGGTCATTTTCTGATATTAAGGCACCAAAATGTTTTTTTTTTTAAAGGCTAATATACACTACTGCTCAAAAGTCTTCTTCTTTACGTTTTTCTATGAAGTGCTAAAGGAGATTTTATACAATTCTAAACAGCTCGAAAGACAATATTTGGTATGACGACCTTAATTCTTTAACACAGCCTGAACTTTTTCAGGCAAACTTTCTTTGAATTTCTTTAGGTAGTTCTCCGGGCTTCTTGAGGATATTCCACTTCATTCGTGGTCATGAGATGCCACACTGCTTCAGTAATGTTATGGTCCAAGCTCTGTGGGTGATTAATAGTGTTCCATTTTTTGTTTTTTTAAACCAAGTTTGCTTTTACTGCATTGCCAGTGTGTTTGGGATCATTGTCATGCTGAGAAATTAAGCCTTTCCCAATGTGGATCATTCTGACAGTATCCCCAACAGCACTTTCTGAAAAACAATGTCAAGCCATAGCAGATCCTTCACCGCTCACCTCACCTCACCACCTCAAAATATTTATATTTACATTACATACATCACATTTTACGTTTGCCTCCATGAATCTGCACTTCTGGGTCCACCATTCCAGCCTGTGCACAGCACATGACGGCATCAGTGGCTGGTCATATGAGTAAAAACACGTGCAGCTGTTAATCTGCGGAAGCTGAAAAGCTACCACATTGCATTAACTGAAAAGCTGCACGTGCAACATTTTATCCTCATTTTCAGGCATTCTGTTGTTCAACATTACATTTAAAATCGTTTTGACATTTGTCTTTGTAACTGCTGTCTAGAGTTGGATTTATCGCTTGGATTGGATTGATGTTTTTTAAATCATTAGAAGTCAGCCCAGTGGTTCTGCAATCACCATGGCTCAGTGCTGTGTACGTCTCGTCTTTCTCTATGAGTTTTGAGGACATAATCAAATCATGTATTATAGACTGGAGATCAGATGGAAGAGGGCATGTGTCATAATAATTTGAGGATAGGAAAGTGATCTTTTCTTAGTTCATGCTGGCATCACATGCCTGTCTGTGAGTCATAAATCAGACTAGACTGTCAACAGCATTTGTGGAGTTTTCATGAAAATCCACACACAGTAACTAGTCTGGTGGATAAGTGAACCATAGCTTAACACTCTGTTCACAAACCCTTTATTCCCCTTGGCCCCCTTCTCCTTGTCTAACAGGTGCCGGCAGTTGTCATTATTTCCATGTGTACTTTTTAATTCCCACCGGAGGGACACCCTGCTGAGGACACATCATCATCATTGAGCACAATGAGCCTGACTGCTTCGATATGCTAAATCATGCAGATAGTTAACAATGCGTAGCAACAGTTCTCTTTTGTTTTTGTTGTTGTTGTTTTTGGCAGATGTGAAGGCTCACCTTCCTGACTTTCATTCTCTGTCTTTCTCTCTCTCTCTCTTTTTTTTAGACAAACGCCTGGCTGGGTCATCAGAATAGCAGCTGCACTTGAAAGGTGAGACCGGTTATGGTTACAAAATACTTTTTTAGGGCATTCAATTCCATTCGTGTTCCGAATCATCAGCAATATATGCTGCTACGGAATACGAGTAATCCATCAATTTTGGGATAGTGATGATGCAGGAGCCTAGTAAAGCTGACTTAGAGTGAGAGGGTGGTACAACCTGGACAGTTTGCATGGCTGTCGCGGGGCTAACACAGAGAGACAGACCACCATTCACACTCACATTCACATTTACAGCCAATGTAGAATTACCAATTAACCTAACCTCAAAAACGGTCCGAATTTTCTTTGGACTGTGCCAACTGGAGTACCAGCAGCTGATATGCAAACTCCACACAGAAATGTCTCAGACATATGGTGAATTCAAACCCAGGACCTTCATGCTGTGAGGCAGCAGTGCTAACCGCTGTGCCCCCCGTCTAGTAATTATTATTATAAAACATATTATTTTAAAACATCTGATTCTGTTGCATTCAAGTGTTTACAAGATAAATAATTGTTCCCTGATGTGCCTCCACTTCATTCTTTCTTTTTTCTTCTTTTTCATTAGTGTTAAACCTTTTTTTTCATCTTTTGTTTGATGCGTTCCTCCATTCAAGACAAAAAAAAACAAAAAACAAAGCTGGTGCTGCACCTTTATGAGAGTCTGGTTATGAAACCTGCATCAATACAGACTCGATATTGGGGGGCGGATTGGAATCAGGCCTCTGACATTTTTCTGGGCAGCCTTCCACTTTCCTACGGTCCCCTGGGTTTGTGAGAAAGTTCTTGTTTTTTTGTTTTTTTCACGTTTAGTCAACGTTTAGTCAACACTTACATTTTAAATCATCCTCATCATACAGTTTGCATACAGTGCTGATACCTTAGGTTTTGTTTTTATTTTTTTCTTAGATAAACTGATGTGTGCAGTTAAATCGTTCGTATGTGTGTGAAATTCTCTTTTGCCACAGAACATAATTTCAGATGGGGGCTGGTCCGAGGGTTGACACAGCAGTTTAGCACTGTCACCTAACAGCAAGAAGACACATGCTGGAACATGATAATGAAGTTCCTTCATACCCGTGTCGAGGTTTCCTTCACAGAAGTTTCAACCGTGAAGTCGTTTTTGTGCTTTACATTTCAGTCATCCACACACACATTCACATACTGGTGATGGCAAGCTACATTGTAGCTTGGGCGCACTGACAGAGGCGAGGTTGCCGGACACTGGCGCCACCCTCTGACCACCACCAGCAGCAGGCAACAGGGGAAGTGTCTTGCCCAAGGACTGAGACTGTCAGAGCCAGGGCTCGAACTGGCAACCTTCCGATTACAAGCCAAACTGCTAACTCTCTGAGCCACGATCGCCCCATCACCTTCCCCCACAGTGAATCTGGCCATGTGTGAATTTGCCGGGGGTCACTGAGAATGGAAAGTTCGGTAGGAAATTCTCTACTGTAGCCGCACCTCTTACAAGAGCTTTCAGCTCCAAAAAATGAGTTTCAGTGTACACCTGTTTGTCAGAAAGCTTTTGAGGAGCTTAAGACCTTAAATTATTCCCCAGAAGTTTTGATAGCCTCCTGAATAGATATGCCCGAGCAGGTGGATACTAACGTGGGAACTCAGCTCTTTCCAGTTGAATGCGTTAGTTGTTGAATAAAGGGTAGAACATTTCCTTGCCTTTTCTTAGTTGATGTAGCGCACATTGGGTTGGAAAAGATGATGCTATGACCTGAAATCACCTGTCATTGCGTTGTCTTTTTGGACCACTTCTTCATCTTGTTGCCCCAGTTTATTCTGGCAACAGCTTGGGTGAGTCATCAGAAGCAGCTACACCTCTGAAAGGTGGGGGTGAAGGAGGTTGCAGAAACCTGCTGTTTTAGGTCCCGCTCTCTTTCTTTCTGCGCTGCCTCCACTTTTTCCGGGCCCCGGTCGGATTTCTAGTTTACTTTGTTTTTAAGCCATTATCTAACACGGTTTCATTCATGTTAAATCACCTGGCAATACTAATGCCTTACTCTTTCAGACCCCACTGTAAGTTTGAGAAATGGTGAAATAAACTGATTGGACAATTCAATCATTTTTGTGTGTGTGTGTGTGGGCTCTCACATGGCGAGACACTTCATTACTGGCAATGTGGAATACTGTGAGTGTTGAGCCGTGTGGAGCACAGAGGTTTGTATACAGCTGTAAGCCACTAGTGAAGTATGAAATAAAACATCAGCTCCTCAGAGTGGACTACTCGTTGCGAATGCTGAGATTATCACCTCTCTGTCTCGACTGAAATGCAATTTGTTTTCTGTCTGGAGAAAAGTATGAAAGAAGGAGGAAAAAAGAGCAGAATGTAGAACGGGAAGTTTGTAGCTTATTAGAATGCAAATGTGCTCCGGGGTGAGGTTTTGCCAGCCGTTATCAGTTGACATCACGGGGAGAAAGTCACCGCTGTGACTCATTCAGGGAAACATGACATTTAGGAGATAATCGGTCTGTCTTGCTGCAATTGTTCTTCAACTTTTCTGCAGTGTGAAACCTTCACACGCTTTTTCAGAGGCTATCTGAGCTGCATAACACCCTTTGTCCTGTCCTCTGGCAAGGCTTTGCTGAAAGGAGTGAAAAATGAGGAATATGAGCATCTGATAGAAATCCATATCAAAGTGGTTTAAATTTCAAATGTACAGAGTTTGGATCCTCAGCTGTTCTTCTTCCGTGTCTCTATTTTTGAAATGAGGA
>VUQR01012458.1:0-15424 GCA_015108515.1 Hemichromis elongatus | reverse complement strand
TAATTTAACTCCATCTGTGAAGAAATGTGAAGCTTGAGGAGGGGGGGGAGCAGCGAAAAATATGATCTCCCGTGTTCTCTAAGCCACTTTTCATACTGTACATGGGTGGTATAATAACATTTTCTATCAGTGACAGATAGACATTTAAGGTAAAGAAAGGTATGGAGGCGTATAAAGAAGCAATTTGCAAACTTAGGAAATCCTTTTTTTTTTTTACTTTTTTTTTATTCTTTATACTTCATTTAAGATTTATTTCTCTAACTCATCAGAGTTCCTCAACATTCTTTATGCATCTTACCTTTATCCTCTCATCTATGAACCAACTAGAACAACAAATACATCTGCAGCAACATATTTCCCAATTCTTTTGATTATTCTTATTTCAAATTATTGCACAGTGTTTCAGATTCAATGTAACTAATATTGGCTTACACCATATAGAGAGGATTAGAGGATCAAATGTCATAGGTTTAATAACAGAAATAAAGACTCTTGATGAAGGAGATCCAGTGGATCAAATTGCTCAATAATCAGGCGCATCTTAAATCAAATATGTATTTGAAAATTTTATAAGCAACAAAAATTTAAGGCCTGGATCCCTCCAGACTTGGAGAGAGTCTATTAAAAATAAATAGGCTGGATATAAAAACCATTGTTAGCCCCATCCTGTTCAATACTGTAGTATATAAAACTATGAGAATAATTTATTTACAAACTGAAACAATAAAACAAACACAGACTCCTCTAAAAAATTATACTTCTATGTTTTCTAATATTTTGAAGAAAAATAGCATTTACCACAGCACAGCACCTTCACAGCATAATAAAATTTTATGTAAATCATTGAGACTGGTGCCTGCATTGAAATGTAGCACAAAGCAAGGCCAGCATAAGACAACATGAATTGAGAAAGAGACTGGAGCTCATCTATGTTGATACTGTTATTTCCATTGTGGGCAATTATGGATCATAGAGCTGATCGGTTATGTTTGCATCCAAAAATTCAACCCGCTTGTTGTTGTTTTTTCACCTCCAAAGCACATCCAAGGTGAGCATTATAGGAGAAATGGGGGATAGATTCAGGAGGAAAATGACACCAGCGCGCACTCCCTCAAAACTCTTTATAAAATCCAAGCGTCAGCGATCCGCGTTTTCCACGCAGCAGCTCTGAAAGCCATGCGTTCTCGTCAGGTGAGAGAGGCGTGTTTCAGTTCGTTACAGCTGTGTCTTCTAAATTTGATTCTCAGTTCAAATGCACAGTACTGTGCAGCTAATCAATAAATCAATCAAAAGTAATAAATCAGAGCTCTGCTGGAATAGCTGGGAAGTGACTCATTCGATGCACGGTGGACACGGACAGATACAGTTCTAAAAAGACCTTCAGTGTAAGTTTTGTTTTGCAAAACTTAAGAATATGGAAATTGAGACCAAAATCAATCATAAATATAAATAAATAAATATAATTGGAACTGAGTCCACTTGTTAAGGATTTTTGATGGCCAAAGTCCACTGTGTATGTCACCATTAAACAACACAAGCATGCCGGCTCTATGCAGAGCACTAATAGCTACAGTAATTAAAGAGGCCTCAATCATCCTCACCTTCAGTTAGGCATGTGTATAAAAGCCGGGGTTGTATCTGAGGTTGAAGCCGAGTTAATGAGTTTCACAACACTACACAGTGATGTTGTTTCTCCCGTTTTTTTGCCCAGTGCTTCCACTCCGCTGACCTCAGCTCATTACCACACATAAGAAAAGGTGTCAGTGGCGATGTGACCCCTGTGGTCCGATTCATTACCCCACATCCTGCCGCCTGCCTCCCCCAGGAACAAGCCACACGTTCAAGATGATGGCGAGAGATAGCAAAGGAAGAGGAAGAGTGATAAAATCAGAAGGAGGTGGAAAGAGAAATGAGAACACACGTTGTCCAGAAGGAGGTGTCTCACTTTGGTGAAGGGGCTGATTAACAAATGCCCCAAATTTATGATCCGTTCATGATGTATCGCAACATTTGGGATTCTGCACAAGTTGCGGAGGACAAACAAACTTGGAGAACTAAGACTTTGTCATCAGAGCATCAGCAGTCGATGCAAAATATCCACAACGTGTTCTGACCAAAGAATAATCAAGTGTGAAATTCAGCGTTGACAGGACTATGTTTAAAAACCTTTCAACACAAAGGATTACACCAATTCCCACAAAAAAGAGGAAAAAAATCATGCTGCAGGCTTTGAGCTGTCCTGTATGGAAGTGTAATTACATCAGTGTCTCCATATGAATCAGCACAGTGAGGTGTAGAAAGCCCGACACATCATCTCTCAGCGGTGCTAAATTAGCTTTTGGAAGTGTCATGTCAGAGTTGTTGGACTCATCCTCAGCAGGAATCCTTCCCTCCTTATTTTCATTCTTATTTCTCCCCCTCGACCTGTCAGCTCTCATATCGCTGCCGCGGTGTTAGACGAGGCCTCTCACCCTACAGAGCATTGCTGAAACCCTGTTCTTCCTTCCCTGTGGCAGCCTGTCACCCACATACACTCCATCCCATCACTCCTCCCTCTCCTGTCTCTTTATTTCCCATTTGCCTATCATTTCTTGGTGTGTTTGCAAGCAAGCTGAAAGAGCAAGCAGATGACCTACACGTGCTAGCCTATAACTTGCTCAAACAGCTCTTGATTCCTCTATTTACCATTCCCCCTCCTCCTCTCTCCTTACCTCATTCTCCTTCCTTCTTGTCTGTTTCAGTTGATCCCACAGTCTGTTTCCTTGTCTACATTGTGGTATCGTCCTCGCTTCGAGGTCACAGAGCGAGACGCCACCAATCCTCCAAGAAAGCTTAGTCTAATCACCCTTCCTATGCCCCTGTTAACTCTGTGAGATTGAGGAAACAGTTGAAGGTGCACTACTAATGAGGATATGCTGTGTTTCCTCTCAAGGTAAAATTGGCATATATGGGGGTAGTTCTGATTTAGTATACAGTAACTTGGATTATACTACAGCAATAACAATGGCTGAGAAGTAGGAATGCAGTGAAATAACTCAAAACAAGTCAGTGGTTTATTTATAGCATTTCTGATCATGAAGGTTTTCTTGTGTTTCGTGCTCCATCTATTTTATAATGAAAGAGCTTTTGAGCTCTGAGAAGCAGGCGAAAAGGTCTAGGGGGCTAAAAAATTTTCAGGCAATATTTTATCCTAAAATATTTTCTAAAAAAAATAATTACATTCCTACAGCTTATCCAAACAATGCCTGTGAATAGGCAATGGCATTGTGGGTATTTATGCTGACATGTCCAAAATACTTTCTGCCTCAAGTTTCTTTGTGTACAAAGAAAATTTAAAGTACCAGCAAAACAAAAAAAAAAACCCTAAAAAACTGCAACACAGAAATGAGAAAAGACTTTAGAACCAAATAAGTCTATATTGGAGAAATACAAATAATTATAAGCAAGTCAGATTTGATGATTAGCTTAATAATATTGAAGCTATAACGACAAGCTGCTGTCACCTTACATTGCTACTAATAATGTGGGTAACGTCAGACTTGCAGTTCTTCATATGTTGTTCTGGGTTATTTTGTGACCTCCTGGATGAGTTGGCACTGCACTCTCAGGGTAACTTTGGTTGGTCGGCCACTCCTACGAAGGTTCACCACAGCTCCAAATTTTCTTATTTTGTGGATATTGACTCTCACTGCGGTTTGCTTGTAACCCTTTCCGGACAGATAGACGTCAGTGGCTTTCTTAGATTGTGGCATGATGTGTTGCTTTTTGAGATTTTCTTTTCGAGCTTACCTCACTTTGTCACAAAGGTCCGATTTAAGTGATTTCTTTATTTAGCAGGTCTGGCAGTAATCAGTGGCCAAACGATAGTTAACCATTTTTATCTTGCTTTTCATTCGTGATAAATAATGCTGCATTTCATGACATCACAACAGAAAAACAAAGACTTTTGGGGGGGTCTGCTGTGATGAACTCCACCACATGTGTAAGGCTGACCATTATCAGCACCAACCATCTGAGCCTTGCCAGTTGATTACACAGTACATTTATATATAACTGACCAGCTATACTTCTTTAAGTCCATGTTCCAACAGCATAAAGCTACATTTGTGGGAAGATATATATAATTACAGTACACTATGAGGTATGTGTCTTGTATTTAAAAGGCACAAAGTAAGCTACTATCTAAAGCTTTATTTAAACTGCGGAGCTGTGTGCCTGCTTGAAATTGTTCCCAATTAAGTATCTTTCCTGTTGTTGTTTTGGTGCTTGGTCTTTGTAATGTCTTTTGCTCAGATTTATCAGTCCTCTTCTATGTAGCTTAAATAAGTTATTGCTGTAAGTTTTAGGGGGCTCTTGCTGCAAGGAAACAGTGTAGCAAGGGCACTGAGCCACTGTGGTTTGTATGTTTGATGGTAAAATATGCCTGGTACTTTCCAATGTCAGATTCATCAAACGTTTCATATTTAGCCAAGTGACTTCATCTTTGCATTTGATCTGAACCGAAGCATCTAAACGGAACCACTGCTGTGAAGACAATAGAAAGAGTTTGACTTCTTTCTCTTTTCTTTGAATTCTGCTCTTCCTTACGCTTTCACTGCCCAGTTTCTCCCTTGTTTGTCACTCCTATAAACAGTTCTTGATCGCTACAGACAGAGAAGGCAGCCCCATGTGCAAAGAGTGCAAGCAGCGGGAGCAGCACGGAGTGCTAAATAAGACTTCTTCGCCAGGTCTCACTAATGGGAAGGCAGTATGACTTCTACAGCTTCTCCTACCATAGTATTTCACTTCCTCTTACTCTAATGGGCTGGTGCATGCCAGACAAATGAGCGTGCCCTGACTGGCCAGGGTCCAGTTCCTCCCTTCTTACTGGAATGACCATGCTCATTATCTCATTTAGCTCCGTGGTCAATGCAAACAACACAATCCACGCTTTTCTTCTGAACCTCTCCCTTCTTCTTCTTTTTTTCTCTAGGGATTCTGAGCCATCTGGTTCTGTCAGTAGTGGTGAAATGTGAGGGTTGGGTGTGGGAGGATGAATGCTATCAAAGGGGCCTGTCCTGCACTTGATCAAGGGAGAAATCCTGCAGGTGGCTGGCTGCTTGTCTTAGCAATAACATGGCCAGAGGCAAGGGATCCATACAGGAGAGCTGAGACAATCATGATTTCTGGGTGGAGTCGCACACAATATGTGGATTTTTTTTAGCTCAGTTTGAGTTATTTTTATTAATGTGTTGGAAGAGCAGGAGAAAGAGAGGAGGACTTTTGTTTTGATTTTTTTTTTAGATGTTGTGATTTTTCCCCTGTGTAGGCTCTCACATCAATTACCTGAAGTGCCTGGCAGCCAGCGCAACAAATGGAGATCCCAGTCGCTCTTTATCATAGCTCTGACATTCAATATTAAAAATACATTCAAGCATGATTGAATGTTTGATGGTGTTATTCTTTGACTGTGTCTGTGGGCTGCATATCATTTGGTGCGTTTGCAGAAGCAAACCTTAAATTTTATCCCTTCCAGCGTTCACTACTCTGGAAGATTTTTGAGCTGTTTTTCATCATCACTGTTGTGTCTTTGCAAACAAGGCGATTTGACTTGTGTGTTGAATTGTTGTTTGCACAGAAAATGTGCTAGACACGAGTCAGAGTGTGGTGTAAATCACACATCTTGTCCAGCAAACTCGCATTAATCTCATTTGTTCCCTTCCATTATCTCTGCATCTAGCTGTCTAATCATAGACTCCAGGGGCAGGACTGCATTCCTCCATATCAAACAAGATAACTGCGCATTGACAGTCAGAAAATAAAGTGCTGATGGCCTCTGACAAAAAACCTGATAGGGGGCATCACTCATCCAGCACTTAATCCCAACTGTGATCTAGAGTACCAATTAACTATGCTGCAAAATGGCTTCAGCACTTTAGAAATGGCCACCACCAGTGAAAGGGGAGTTTTCTGAGGGTACAGGCAACAATCTCTCTGAGGGATTTAGCTCCTTTCTCAGAGTCCAGATCAAATGAAAAATGAATCATTCTGCAGGGGGAAGAATATGACGCATGACTAAAGGGGATGAGGGAGCCGGTGGTGGGGATTTAGAAAAGGCCAGAGGGAAGTACTGTAATGAAAACTGTAACTGTTGGAGGCCGGCTCTGGACCGACATGGACGGCACGAGGAAGCAAATATTTTAATTACAAACAAACAAAAACAAAACAAACAAAAATCCCGATGCTGACTTTGAACTTCAGGTTGTTGCCATCTCTACATGTCTAAATGCATTTAGTTGGTGCTACTTAATTGGTTGATAAGATATTTGCAGGTAAATGGGTATACCTAATAAAGTGTCCATTGAAGACTGATCTTTCGCTGTGGTGCCACACCAGGTCCTTGCTTTAGCCTTGCCACTGATGAGAATTCTGTTTTTATTTTCCATCCTGCATTTAATAACACTGAAAAGTTAAGTTGACCTCTCTTTGTTTCCCAGCAATTAAAATTTAGAAAAAGAAGATAAAAAAAACCCTCAAAAGCAACATTGTCACCTAAGTGTAGAAGAACTCTTTTTAAACAAAATAAGCCCAACCACCAGCTTTCATCCCTTCCATTTCCAAAGAAATTCATCACATAAATTTGATTTATGAGAAATTATGAAGTTTATCGGAGGGCACAAGACATGTAATAATAATTTTTTTTTTTCCTGAGATTTACTTCGACATGGACCATAATTTTGTAGTCTCTGTATCAGATATTTTAATGTGGCATTAATATTTAAAACAGAATGAATTATTATTTTATATGGATTTCAGCAGATTATCTGAGGAAAAACTTGGGACGGTCGTATTTATTCCTCCGACTCTTTCCTTCAATTTCAAGTTCATATCATCGCTGCTAGTTTTAAAGAATATCAAACGCTGGCTGCAGATTTAGATTATGAGTTAATTGCACAAGGTAAGATTTCTAAACAGTAAACAACTCATTTGAATCGTTGAGTCAAAAAAAAAAATGTAGAAATTCACCCGACCTTGTGAGTAATTTAGTCCAATGGAAGACGGTGTAGCATGATATTTTTGATTAATATTTTAGCCTTTCATGGGTGCGTCACTAATAACTCTGGAGTCTTTTCGACATAGTCCAGAGATGTTTTCCCATGTTTCATTCCAGGTATGGTGCCATTATAATGACCACACTCGTACGTAGCTGATGTTGTTGCCTCTACCTCTGGCAGCCGCTGGAATAATGAGCCACTGATGAGTCACACCATGACAGCGGTGCAACTCAATTACCCAGCAACAACAAACACAGAACTGAAGAAGTGCAGTTTAATGGTCCTGAGGAGAAACAAAGCGTCTTGTTGGGCTGTCTAGTAGCTTCGAGATTTGTTTGAACGCCCTTCCTCATCAACTCCACTAAAGCACCTAAAGCAGCACAGAGGTAGCGATGCCGTTCGTTTTATATTAATGCAAATTTGTAGAGTTAATGACTCAGACATGGAGTCAGACATAGGCACAGACATCCCACACAACCACACATCAAACATTGACACATCAATATCGTTTTGTAAACTTGTAATATCTTTCTGTTCTTCTGGGGGGAAAAAAGCACTAGTGTTGGTCCTAAAGGTCGCCTTCTCTCAGTAGCTTTCCAAAGCATCATTCACATCACGTGGACCAAAGGTTTATCAGGATAACACAAATTTCCTTTTAATGTTTTCATCCACAAAGTCTTAGACTCACAATTACTGCTACAAACAAAACCATACGCACGCTCTCACTCTTTCTGGTTATTTACTATTGAAGAGGGCGAGGGTGGCTCTCATTCACACAGGAAAGCGTGGTGGGTGTTGATTAATACAGGGCATCAAATTCAAGTTGGCAGCCCCAGAAAAATAAACAGTCCACACTTTAATTAACTCTGCAGAAGAAAGAGTATGACTAAGTCAATATTTATCACGTCTGGCAATGGAGGCCCACGCTGGCGTCCCCCGCTAGGCCCAGCGCTAATTACCTGGAGGCCAACAGGAGCGCCGTGCAAAAATGATGAGATGTACGCCGGATTGTTTCTTAAATTTCCCCCAAGTGCCAGGGGTAACACAAACCAATCACATCAAGGAAAACACAAACACAAACGCAGGCATACACACCTACCATTTTGGTAATTGGCTCGAGAATGTGGACAGATGAAGAGATGTGTGATTAAAGACTAAAATAGTTTGTGTTATGAGAAACAGAGGTAGTGCGGTAACGTAGGACAGCTTCCGCCTCTGCTTCCAACTGATGAGAAGGACCTGATTAGGAGCAAAACCTCTAATAGTTAGTCAGAAGGAAAACAAAAATTTCAGGGAAAATCCTGGTTGTTTTGCTTGCTGCTGCAGTTTAAAATGTACATGCAAACACAGAAATTGAAGGTAGGTTGAGCTTTATAATAAATGAGTCTGCAAATAACTGGGGGTGGGTAACTGAAAACAAAATACTGGGAAGCATTTGTCTTCCAAGCTCCCGAGTTTGTACGTCGATAGTGAGTGTGTTGTGAGGACAGCGAACCAAAAAAAAAGATATCATATTCCCTCCGCACAGCATGAAGAGTTGTCTTATCTACCACTGGGGAAAACATGCGTCTTTGAGGGAATAATTTTAATTAACTCCTCATTTAGGCATTTTGTCTCCAGTATCTCTTGCTTCCTTTGCCCCCGCTCTTATTCTTCCTTTCTTTTTCCCTCTGATATGAAATGGTTTCAGGCTCAACTTGCTGGTGTAATTGTCTCCAAAATGACGCTATGAAGGTCGAAGCCGAGTAAGGGTCATTTGAATAATTTGATTATGGCACATTTTTTTAACCTGCAAAGCTCTTAATCCTGTGGCGAACAGGGAATGTTAATGAGTCACCTGCCCTGTTGTGCTCACTGATAACAGAAAGGGAAGAAACATTTAGATTTTTTCTTTCTGGTGGGGGGGCGCAAACTACACAACATCCAAACACACGACTTCTAAATGGTGTGCTGAGCTCTTTGGGGTATTATTTCCAACAAAATCGTAATTGCCCCCAGCTGTCACATATATGTAGCGCAATAATTCATAAGCAATTAATGAGACAATGTGACCTCAGCAGATAGAACAGGGCTTCGCTCTCATCAGTTATCTACTTGCCAGCGCCAATGAAATAGCTGAAATGGAGCTTGACACACACTGGGGTATCCAATTTACACTTTTGAACGTATCAGAACCTCAAACGGAGGAACTACCTCAAAAACGGGGGAGAAAAAAATGCTTTTCAGAGGGAAATTGCGTTTTTGGTAAAGGCACAAAGTGCACTTCTTCCAGATGTAAAATTGGGCCAAGACCATTTTTAAGAAGGAGAAGATAGGCCTATTGAATATCACTGTAAGTGCTAGTCAATCTTACACTATGAGCCTTGCAGTGAAACCTTCATTCTCTCTTTTTTTTTTTTTGCAGCCTTTTATTTTCAGCCATTCTTCTGTAGTAGAGCTCACTAACAGTAATTGAAGAATTTCCATCATATGAATGATATTCTTAAGAAAGAACTGACAAAACATTATCAGGACACGGTGAAAAATTTTGTCAGAATGCCTGAGCAGTTATCATCATCCAGGGGTAAATTTCTGCTAACAGAACAGATGGACAGCACAGCATTTTGAAAAGGCATAATTTCGTAATTTAAGTAGGCAGCAGGATTTCACACTTTGTTAATTTGTATTCATTGTGAAGCTGAGAGACAGACCGGCACAGGGATTTTTTACTGAAATATTCATTAGAATCCCGCAGGGCTTGTACCACTAAGACACTGGCATAACAGAGAAAGCAAATAACATCCCGACTAAATTCATTCAGGGTAAACATTTTGCCCTTCCAAACAAGTCACAATTACAGTGACTTAAGAGCTGCTCTCCCGTGGTGTTTATTTTCCCACCAGGAGAGGAAAGGAAACGGAATCCTTTTCCCTCTTTTCAATTTGAAAACAGTTTTTATGACAGTCTGGCATGATGAAATGCATGCTAATGTCTACTGCTAATGCAAATGCATACTAATAGTCTCAACCCCCATTTAGCAATTCCAGATTGAGTGCTTCATTCTTATCTCAGCAAACGTGGAAGAAAAGTACACAGTGTGCTCAAGATAAAAAAGACACTTCTTTTGACTAACACAACTCAAATTGTTAAATAACAAAACAAAAAAGAGAGGGGAAAAGTATGTTGAAGACGAGCAATTTTGCAGGTTTTGGAGTTCACTGTCTCACTCGAGGACCAGGACATTCAGTATGCAGAGTGGCAACACTTTCTCATTCCCATCACTTCCATTCTTTCAGATGCTTCTAGCAAAGATACAGGAAAAGAACAACTTGTGTTCTTTATTTTTTCGTGCCCTCATGCACTGGCCGCTGCAGTATTAGAGACCAGACGATAAAAATGATAACAATGATACGGTTCGTGTCCTGTTTAGTAGACATTATAAATTTTAGAGTTCTGTGCGCTTCATTTCGATTCGCTGATTAGTTTCAGTTTTATCTGCTTTCTACTTTCACTTTTACTTGCTGCTCTGTGAGGTTTAGGCCCTGGAAATGAGAACAGCCTGGGGCCTGAAGGAGCCATGGATCAAACCACTGACCTTCCGATTAGTGGAAGACCAGTGTACCGAGCCACAGTCAGCCCATACTGGGGGCAGTAAATGCTCATCACTGGCTTGAAACCTAGGATTGTCAGCAGCACGCATCCTGAGCCACAAGTAGCTCTGAAACACAGGTTTGCAGGCAGTTTTTCTTTCTGTCGTTAAGTAAGTCTCCATCAGTAAACTGGCATGAGCACAGCAGCTGGTAGTGTGTTTACCACAGAGTCTTTGGAGTTGTGATGCCTCTGGGTGTTCTGGTCCAAATGGAGTTCTGGTCCATCGCTGGAGGCAGTCTCCAATAGGCCTCACTAGTTTCTGTTCATAGCAAAACTGATGAATTTCAATTGGTGTATGAATATGCATGTGTTTTGTCTGTGTTTCTTGTCTCCATGTTAAATAGTGGAAATCGATGTAACTATGGCTACACACTGATGCAGCAATTGAAAGACTCCCAATTCTGATGTGTAATGTCACCTGTGGCACAGATCTGATGTACAAGAGAAACATAACAATGCATGGAGACACATTTGTTTTCCATTCTGAGCTGCACTAGGAGTACAAAAATTGGACCCCTGGGCATGCAAATCTGTGAGTGTCTCCATGACCGTACATAAATATTACATAATTAACCTGAGAAAAATGTCATGATTTTTCAAGCCCTTGGCAGCTTGGCTGTTAGAGTGTTGGCATAGATGCCGAGAAGACAAATGATGGAAGGAAAACAAAAAAAAAATAATTGGTATTTTGGGAGATGGCTCCCAGACTCGGATCTTAAAAGCAAAGAACACATCAGAATGTGTTAAAAACAGGAAACAGGAAAATTGTGCCTGCTAGACATAATTTCCTTAACTGCTAAGTTGAACCTGTTCACATTTTTTTAATCATGTCATTTATGATTGCAGATATGACAAACTGAGGTGGATGGAAGGTGTAAAAACCAATTATTTAATGCAAGATGAGTTCATGAAAATGTGTGTGCATGTTTTTATTTATTTATTTACTCTTTTCATGTATATTCATTGTATATTGATTCATTTGAAGTGGGACTAATGGGACTAATAAAGGTATATCATCATATCATCATCATCATCATCATTTCATTGTATATTAAAAGTCATCTTTAGTTTTTATACCCAAAAAGAAAGTTTATCCATGTGCTTGTTGAATGTAGCTTTGTGAGGGGCAGCCAATCAGATGAAAGTTAGGGAAAATAAGGGTTTGAAATTGTGGTGTAACTAGAATTACTGCGGCCATGCGCAATGATCTTCTTATCTTTGAAATACTTGCTGTAATTGTCTGTGTTTGCAGTGACTGAATGCGATCTGTTTTTGATAATGTTGCAGTTAATTGTGATGAATTTCAATTTTTTAACTGTCTGTTGCAAGTCTGTGGCCAACCACAGTGTCCATTATTATTACCATATTACCATGATTTATTAGATTAACTGTCATAAAACATGAAAACACAAATATTTTAGAAATCTATCAAAAACTTGTTAAAACTAAAAATTAAACTGTAATTTATTAGAAATATAATCAACTGCATTCATGTTTATTCTTAAATCTGAGCCAGCACACTGAACGTATGAAAGTCAGAAATGAATCAAGCACAACAATGAAGCATTAAAATGAATTTTTCCATTCAGGCGTGCACATAAAGCGATTTGGCATCCTCGTCAAAAAGTAATAATGTAGTAAGAACTAGTGTTCTGCTTTTCTTGTTAAACTGTAAATTTAAAATTTCATGGATAACTACAATAATTAAATTTTAGCTTTAAATTTATAATTTTTATTCAGGGTGGATTAACCATTATTGGTAATTACCTGTGCTGTCCATACAGTAATACAGGTCACTCCACTCCTTAATACATTGCCTTTGTCCTTCTCACTTTAAAGGAACTGAAATCAGCAAATCACAAAGCAACTGTGCAAGAAGAATAAGCTATTTTGTTTTTTTTGTTTTTTATTTTATCTACCTGGTGTGCAGATAACTATAGAACATTTGTAAAACAGGTAGCTTTAAGAGTAATGTCCTGTAATTACTAAATTTAGTAAAGAAATATGGTAAATTAATGTAATACTGAAAAATGTACTGTGATTACAGTGACACGTTACTTTGGAAAATCCAATACTGGTCTCCAAACAAAACAATTTATAAAATATGCAATACAGTGAGACAATACTTACTTAAAAAAATATCAATAATCAAATAAAGCTAATGTAAGCATTTCCTTACTGAGCAGATAAAAAGAAAGTGAAATCAAATATCAACACAATAACAGGCTTTGTTTTTATAAAAAGTAAAAGCGTGATAAACATCTGGCTGCAGCATAATGACATGTTTATAATGAATGCTTCACTGTTATCAATGACCAACCCTGACGTGTGGGTGGCAAAGCCCTGCAGGCCACTTTGTGCTGAAAAATGATCCAAGACGTGACAGTACATCTCCATATATACAATCTAATTTGTTTATTCTTCTAATAATTGGGGAAACTGTGTTGTGGTTGTGTTGAGATAAGCTCTCACTAACCTAATGCATAATTTGTGGAGGTGAATTTTGCTCAGCATTCTGCTCAGTAAATTGCTCAGCAGGTTTCTGGCAATGTGTGAAGAAGAATAAAAGAGCACTGCTGCCGAACATCAGCTCTAGCTGGCAAGCTGTATCACAGCCATGCTGGTAAAACTTGTCTGCACTTCCTGGCCCAAATTTAAAAAGATGGAACATGTAAAGTAGCACATTTATTTTTAGTTTAAAACAATCTAGGGAACTCCTACCGTAGTTCTTGTTAAGTATTTAACTGTGTCTGGGTTTTGGTCTGTTTAGAAAGCCTGTATCATGCAGTAAGTACTGTTAGGAATGCTACTTTTAGTCATTCATTAATTTGTTTGTATCTTTGATAGTTGATATATTGGATATTGTTTGCATTTTTTATAAAAGCACAGATGCAGAGGTAATATAATGGTATTTATTTCCAATACTAGTCACTTGTTACATATTAAGACGTTAAGACCAGTGATGGGAATAAGGGCGTTATCAGTTGCACGGAAGTAGCTGTCTACGTAAGTAATCTGGGCGCTACAGCTTTAAGCAGCTGCGTGCGCTCCTGCGGACGGCAATCAATTTCTAGCACAACACCTGAAGCTAAGGGGGCAAAACAATCACGAGTGCTGCTGTTTGACTGAGGGGGAATAAAGTAGTCGTGGTAAGCCAATCACATGACCACTTCAAAATGTCAAAGCAACAAGGTGATATATACCAGTGCTGATAGGCCATGTAAAACCAGAGTCATGGTAAAAAAAATATATACGCTGTGTTTTTTTCTAAATACTTTTGTCACGTTTACTGTCTAAGGACAGCACTAGCAAGCATTTTCTGCTTATGACCCAAAAAATTACAAAACACCCCTTTCGTGTTGGTGGAAAAATGTATAATGTTGACCAATCAAGAAATGATATGGCAAAATGACATTGGGTTGCTTAGGAAGAGGGGGAACCTTTATCATCATTTCGCCAATATTTTCACTTGTTTTATTAAAGGCTTGAGTGACAGCTGGTTAATCCAAACACCTCACAGATGGTGGGGGCTACACAGAGAAATAAACAGGTTAAAAAAACTGGTGCTCCCCTCTTAAAAACCAGAATAGGGGCTAAAAGAGTCTCTACTCCCTAAAATATGGGGCTTAAAACATTTTACTCCCCCAGAGGAAATACAATATGAGATGAGAGGGCTGGATTTGCTAACTCCCACTTTAAATTAAGACCACAAGACAGGAGAGCTAGTTTGCTTATTCCCGCTTAGGTAAATTTCCAATTAAAAATGTAAAACATGAATTGGGAGGGGTGAATTTGCTTGCTCCCGCTTCAAATTAAGACCATAAGACAGGGGTGCTAATTTGCTTATACCCAATTGGGTTATTTTCAGTTAAAAAGTCAAAATATAAAGTGGGAGGGTTAGTTTGCTTGTTCTAGAGAACTAAGTTTGTTTGCACCGACTAAAAAAAAGCTGGGGCTAAAAGAATGTTTTCCTCCTTTTACCTTAGTCTAGGGGAGCTAGATTACTTGCTCATGCTCGTCTGAGAAGGAATCACTAACGTTTTGCAGCTATTGCCGCTTCTTCAGAGGGATGAACCCAAGTCTCTTTTCCCTCAATTGAGAAGGAGACTAGAGGCTAAGATCAAGGTAGCACAGAGGGAGGGTAGCCAACTATCGGAGCTGCAGAAACGTGCGATGAAGAAGGTGCCTAACAAGTATAGCAAGCTGCCCATACCTGAGGCCTTGAAAGCTGCCAGAAACGACTCACAGGCTACGTCCACACTAATGCGTTTTCGTTTGAAAACGCATCTTTTTTTCTCCGTTTCGCCCTCCCGTCCACACTGAGACGGAGGGAAAATAGAGCTTTTTTGAAAACGGTCTCGAAAACGCATCAATTTGAAAACGCATCTTTTTTTCTCCGTTTCGCCCTCCCGTCCACACTGAGACGGAGGGAAAACGGAGCTTTTTGGAAACGGTGACGTATGTTAGTCATATGATGCAGTCATGTGACCACTTTAACTAAGATGGTCAGACGGCATCGTACCGCAGTTGTTTTGTTGTTTTGTTTGCTCAGTTTCAATCAATAAGTTTTTAGTGGCCGTGTTGAAGATTAATATGAACTAATTTGTGACTCGGAGCAACAGCTCCACCTCATTATCATTCCATTTGACACATTCGGTGCTTTGTCTCGCCATTTCGCCGCTCGTTTTAAAGAGCCGGAAAGTAAACAAACAACAGGCAGGTCGGCTCGTCTAACATTTCACGCATGCGCGGTACTGGAC